>JAILXH010089955.1:13257-27901 GCA_023558415.1 Piaractus mesopotamicus | reverse complement strand
TCTCTCTCTCTCTCTCTCTCTCTCTCTCTTTCTCTCTCTCTTTCTCCCCCCTTCCTCTCTCTCCCTCTCTCTCTTCTTCTTTGTCTTTCTCCATTCAGTGCTGTGCAATGTACTCTATTCTACCTGCATCCAATTAGCCTGAGGAACATCTTATTCTCTATCTCCTTGTTTGTTTGGCTTTCTCTTCCATTTTCTTTATTTCGTTCTTTCTACTGTCTCCCTGACGGTTCTGTGCTGTTTTTTGCTTTTATTCTCCCTCTCTCTCTCTGTGTGCTTTATATATGTGCATCCTGTTTATTTTTCCCTCTTTCTTGTCTCAAACTAACCACACTGTCTCACACATGACATTAACTCCCAGTCATATTTTATCAGTGCAGAAAAAGCCCCGTGGTCTTGAAACTAAAACTGATTGATACCAGACAAGCCTTGCTGTTGAAAGCAGTGTTTATATTTCCCTAAAAATTCTTCCATCGCTGTGGCCTCGTGGGCTTCAGAGATGCCCATAAAGTTGGCAAAATGGCATTCAGCCTTTAAGTAAAAGTAAAAGTGCTTTTCTTTGCTGGAAGATCTGGCCCACTTTGCTTGAAACATACATAACGCCATATAGTGTTTTACATTAGCTATATTTTCTTTCCTTTTTCATTATCTTTACTTGTGGACTAACTCTTAATGGACCAGAGGAAAACTTAACGTATAGCACTCATACTTTTAAGCTTGGTTTATTTATTATCCTGTTCATGCATTTAACATGCCAAGACCCCCTTTACTCACACCGAATGTCCTCTCTCCCATGATTCAGACTCATATTTCATGCAAGTTTTACGCTACCACTCAGTTATTACCACATTTTCTTTATATTATGCTTCATGTTAATACCAGATGAGTTGAGCCAGGGTGAAATTTTTTAATAGATGCTTTTAAGCCTGTTTTATTTATTATGTTTATTTATTATTTTTTATTATAAAAAAAACCTTAAGACTCTTTCATTATTCTTCATATTTATCCTTCCTTCTTTTCCTCATTTACTCTTGTGGCCTTCGTCATCATCACCTGATCTCCAGATTCCTTTGATTCTTTTATGCATGTTTATGCTTATGATGAAGTACAACTGTTAGGATCTGGGCTTGAAGAACACAGGACCTTCATGATGGTTGCAAATGACCCATGAGTTTGTGCTGTTGCTATGGCGGCAGGTGTTATGCAAAGACATTCGCAGTAACAACCAGCCAATGTTTCACAGTTTACCTTGGCCAATCACGTTGGCCAAAGTTGGTGGGTTAAACATCGTTTCGTTTGAGCTTGCCTAGTAACAGAAATTTAACTTGTGCGGCTCTAAGCAATCAAACAGCCTTTTGAAAGCGACGTCCTGTTCATTTTCCATTCGGCCCATTCAAACGAAACAGGCCCCACTAGCCTACGACTTCCCTCGAATTATAATCAGACCTTTAGCATCAATCTCTGTCACCTTTAACTGACTAATTACAATTGGTCCTATTAATTAGACCACATGACAACTGGATTGCACATTAAAGAGAATGCGGCTTCTATGGTCTTCACGCCTCCAGTGCTGCGGACCCGCGCGTTCAGAGAAAATGAATGGATGAATAATTGAAGAGAGAGCAGAAATTACTCCCCTTGCCTAGAGGCTCACTCCTTCTGCCTTCTCTCTCCAGAGGTTGCCTTAACATACTCAACCCTTTCTGAATGCAGTCCATATGTAACGTCGCAGCATATTTGCCGTTTCTTCCGAAGGTCTTTATTGACTCCGACTGGTAAGAGGCAAACACGTCAGAGGCGTAACTTGCCTCCATGTAGTGCAGTCATTTTTAACTTTGTTATACTGTCTCGTGCTTTGCATCTTGTAATCTTTCTTTAACAATTTAAAATTAATGGCTTCAGTAATGCGTTCTCACTTGCCTCTTTAATGACATATATTACACGTTTCCCATGCACGGGGTTTTCGCAAGTAAAACACGAGTATTTTGAGAAGTGCTTATGTCAACAGCTGCACATGTGTTTGCCATCTGTATACGGTACGCTCAGCAACTCAGGTGTTTCATTACACTACATGGACCATGTGGATGCAGGGAGCTGATTTATTTCTAATGGTCACGTTGCATTGCTTCCTTCATCGTGCATCTACTTCTATGCAGTTTTGCTAACTCGTTTTCTGCCTCACAGTGATGAAATGTGAGTTTCATTTTAGGATTCTTAATTGCATTAAATGGTGCATTTCTTCAGCTCAGCTTCTACTTCAGATGGTTAAATACTACGCGGGATCTCTTTTGGTGTATGTACACATTCTGTAATAGAATAGAGAGCCTACAGCGAAGAACCACGCACGCACACACAAACATGCGAAGCCCCTGCCATGCCGAAAATGAATCAGCTAGTGTCTCCAGATTGATGGAGCGATAAAGCAGCGTTTTTTTTTTTCTTAAAAGACGAGAGCGAACATGTGTTTTGAATAAAAGCTTCAAGGCAAAAGCCCCATAGCCAGTGTTACATTACAAGAAGGAGAAGATTAAAACACAGAGAAAAACATGTTTCAACATTTTTTTTTCTTCTTTTTTTTTTTTTTATCGTTCCTTATCGCGTTCCAGCTGGAGGTCCGCTCTGCTTAAAGTCTTCACTGTGAACCCATCGCTCTTCTTTAATCAGCACAGAAATGATACATGCGCACATGCACTTCGACTGGAACTCCACAAAGCCGTGGCTGAATGGAAAGACTATACACTCAATCCTCCTTTTTACCTCCCTCTGTAGCTCTTAAGCTCCTGTGTGTGGGTACTGGGCCTGCAGGCCAGAGGAAGGTTATGTACAGCCTGCAGACTGAGAAGGTGGGGGGGCCTAATAGGTTTATACACAACTTTTTTTTTTTTTTTACTTTTTTTTTTCCCTCCCTGTTCCAGTCTGTCAAAATAAAGGTTGGGAGGCACACTCTCTTTTTTCACCGTGGAGCAGTAAGAAGGGAGCTTTCAAAACAACGGCTCCTCTCCTTTAGAAGGGAGGAAAGCAAGCTCCTTTCAAGTCTTTCTCATATAACTCACTCACCACCTTGCAATCCATTGATTCATAATCCATTCATTCGCTCGCTTGAAATTCATTCAATTTATTCACTCTGACTTTATGCACTCGCACTGAGATTTCAGGATCAAGATGGCTTGTTAATAATACATGCCCATTGAGGGTAAATGCAGTTGTGAAATCTGGTAGACAGAGTGTGAGGAGTGATTTTTTTTTTTCTGCCTGACTGCAGGCTGGGATGTAGTTGCTGTTTAGCCTGTGCTCTGCCCATCAAAAATTTGGGGGACAGCTTGCCTTCTTTTGAAGTCTTCAAAGTAGTAGTTTGATTTACACTGCTTACTTTTTTGAGTGACTGCAGAGGATTTGTTAGCATAAAATAAGTCTTCTAAAATAGGTCTAAAATAAGTCTTCCTTAGTATAAAGAGTAGCTTTGGCCTAAGTAGTGATTCATCAGTTTTCTTTTGCAAACTACTCTCAGAAACACCTATTGACCCATTGGTGCTTTAAGGGTGTTTCTGCAACTATGGACACCTATGGTTGATCAAATTTATAGAAAATGGACCCCAACAAAGGTAAACGTTGAGTATTAGAGTCTGTAACACAAATGGATATATAGAATTGCATTTAGAATTGATTTAAAAAAAAAATAATTTGAATAAAATTTGTCTACAGCAAATTGAATTGAATTTACCTTTACCGCACTCTGTTTTTGAGTATGTATGTCCAACATCTTGGCCTATTACATTAGCTTTGGCAGGCAACTGCTTAAATATTTGAATGCAACAAGAATATTAAATTGTTTTAAAAGTTAAATTCGAAGTGCTTTGATTAACCCTCCTGTTATCCTCAAATTTACTAACATATTTTATCCTTGGGGTCAGTTTGACCCCAACAATTTAAACCTCCGGGAAATATCAGTGTTCTTGTGGAAATTATGTTTCGCCCTCCCTCTCGTCATGTGGACTGTCAGTGGTTGTCGTACTACTGAAGAAGGAGTGGTTATGTTAGGTTAGGGCTCTAAAGCAGAGGAAAATTTTTTGAAGATTATAAAATTGCATGTTTTGGTGATCTCAATATCATCCAAAACAACCAAAATAAATGTGTATTAAATGTTATTTCTTACATTTTACACAGCTAAAACAGCCTGGGGTCAAACACTGATGCATGTGCACAACACATTGAAAATACATCATCATGTTAATTTTATGTTTACCCAGCTGTCTCCAATAAATAAGGAAAAGTCATTAAATATGAACAATGTCAGTCATTTATTTAGAGACATTAAATATTGAATGGGGTTAAACTCACCCCAAAGGTGAGGGGGGTTAAGTGCTATGGTAAGAAAATGCAGAAAATATTCAGTATGAAATTATATTTACTTTGTCCAGAGACAACTGTATTAGGTTTCCAATACTTTTATCCATATGCTCTTATATATACTCGTTTGGCTTTGAAAAAAGTACTGTAGGTAATTTGGTCACGATAAGTACATATAAATGTAAAACAGACATATTTATAGAAAAAATGACAAATGAGTGATGAACAGTATCTATTTAAATATGATTGGGTTTAATATTTATACAAAGCGGTTTCAGTTGTACTTGAGTTGTACCTGACTTCTTTTTATGCCTTTGAAGACTGAAATTAAAGATGTTGGACATGACCTGACACCAGCTGATTTTTTCACCCAAAATATGTCTCATAAATTACTCATTATATTTCACTGTATTTAGCAACAATTCTGTGTGTGAGAATGTGCTATGACATATAATAAAATGATTTCTATGCTTCATGCTAATAATAACTTTATTTATAGAGAATGTCTCACACATGTAGCAGCTCAAAGTGCTTTACAGTAAAATTGTTCATTTAAAAGTTAAAAGGAAGATAAAAAATAATGATAGAATACAGTTAAATACAACAGAATAGCTAAGGTGAAAAGTCAGTTTTCTTTGCCATTTGGAAATGGCAAAATCTAAACAGCTTTCTATGTAATGTGTTTAATATATGTTATCATATATATATAGCTTTCAGTAGTTCTTAAATTGCTTTTTGTTTGTTTTTTTTCTTTCAAACCTATTAAACATGCTTATTTGATAAAAACATTTTGAAAAGCTAAGTGTCCCCAAACTTGAAGGGCTGTATAAGTCCAGTCTGCATGTAGATTCATTGTAATAAGTGGTGCCATTGGTGACTGTTACATAGTGTTGGACACTGTCTTGGGCTTAGACGCTGATTTTGTGAATACGGCTTTTCACAGTTCTTTCTAGTTGCAGTCTATCCATCAGAAAGTCCACTAGGTAGCTGCAGATGGACTTTCTTAAAAAGTGCTGTTTTTGAGCAATAAGCTGTAATTGAGAAAAAGAGTTCTGATATGCAGTAGGTGTTCTGAGAGTCGAGTGCAGGGCTGTGTGATGTCCCAAGTAGGCTGAATCATCTACTGATCTGCAGGCCTGCTGGGGAAACTGTAAAAGGGCTATGCAAATGTGTTATGGAGGTGTTTATGTATGATACAACAAGGTTTTCCAGGGCTTTCATGGCCTTCGTGTAGTGAGTGCTGCTGGATAGTGGTCAAGCCGAGTTACCTTGGGTAGGAGCTTTCATGCGAATCGTAGTTTTAAACTCCAAGATGTGTGTTTTTCATGTTCCCTATGGAAGATAGGTTGGGTTATTTGCATTCAACAGAACATGTAAATTGACCAGGGGTGTTCAAATTTCTGAATAGAATACGACTGTATTATTAGATGTTTATTACCTCATGATTTTCCTTTAATCAGTTATTCCTAGAAAAGGACATATGGTAAATATAGCAAAAACAGTGGGCATAAGCCTGCTAATGGGGTTGTGTGGATGGACACCTGGGTGGTGATGTAAGCAATAATCCTGATTTAATGCGCATAACTTCACTTACCTTCTTGTTTGTGTTGTTCTTACTGTATGGTTTTATTCAGCATCTGTTGCTGTTGTTTTTGGGACCAGTCAGGCGGGTATGTGTGAGTGTGTCTGAAGAGAGAGGCAGCTGTGCTTTGTCAAACAGAGGTGCATATCACTGTTGTGTGTGCTTACCGTTACCTTCTCTGCTCCCAGAGTCGTGTTAAGTGAGGTTTTCACACTCGCGGTAAAATAATCCCCCAGCGGACCTTTTCAGCGAGCTGCACGTGAGGCCGACGCTGACATTTCAGAGGATTACAGCCTGTTATGGATCTGTTCTGCCTCTGTTAAGCAGAGTATTTGCATAAACTTTGGGTTTTTAATCAGCATGGCTCATCTCTTATCTGTAGTTGCTATCAGAGTGACACTTGCGTTCGTCCAGTGTAAATCGTGTTGTACTGAAAGTGGACCTCAAATGTAAACAGTGTGTAGGTCGGAGTGGAGTTTGTCCAGAGTGTTTGAGCGAGTGGTGGATAGCAGCACTGCTCACAGCTGCTGTATCTCTTTCTCTCTCTCTCTCTCCCTCTCTCCCTCTCTCTCTCTCTCTCTCTCCCTGCCTCCCTCCCTGCTCGCTTGACCCCACTTCAGGCTTTGGCTGGCTCTCCTCTCACTGTCTGCTTTTTGTTGCCTTCTAATGAAACACTTGTTCTCAACGTGCAACAATCTGCATCAAACCAAAGCGATGCACACGTGTGCAGAGGCAGCCGGTGGCAGCCGTTTTTGGACACAGTTTATGCTTAATAACTCAGTAACTGACAGCCGTTGCCACACAGACTCTACTCCGGAGGCCTTCCCTTTGTAGAAATGATGGATTTGGGAAAAAGTGGAACATGGAGAGGTGGGAGGGGGGGGACAGTCTTGTTCCAAATGACGAAGTGCTGTGTGGACTACCGTTGAACAGCTGCTGCCTACCAACACTCATTCTTACTATATCATAGAGCTGTCAATGTTGAGGTTGATTCTCCAGGGATTCCCTCTCTTTTGTCATCCTTTCCTCGGTATCCCATAGCCCTGCCCCTTCAGCGACTGAGCTATGTGTCGGTGACAGAGCGCGGGTACGCTTGTCGTTAGCCTCCTCTTGTCAGGGTAATCCTCCCTTGTTGACATCATTTAAAGACGGAGAAGAGGCTCGGGCTATATGACGCCAAGCTGTATTGACAAGCTCGGAACAAATGCCAGAGTGCACGGTTGAGCACAGCTAGAATACCCCCGACTAGCTCCTAGACGTCAGAGAAATAAGTGCTGTTTATTTATAAATGAATGATTCATTTTTCCCCTTTGTTTGTCCTCCAAATGCAGCAGAGATTGGATGGAAAGGTCCCCTTAGCCCGAACTGACTTTAATCCCTGCTGAACGCTAGCTTGGGCTGTATTTAATGATAAACAAAAAGAGGGGAGGAGGAAAGATCAGCAGGGTGGGATGCTGTGATTAGACTGAAACTCGAAGCAAACCTAACATAGCAGGGGGAGTTACAAAGGGAGGTAAAAAAAAATAAAACAGGTTCTTAGACAGCCTCACCATGTCAGCTGTGATTAGACATGCTTTGCTAATAAAAGCTCATTATCACAGAGCTGCAATGAGCAAGCCTTTTCTTCTCTTTCAACCCCGAAAAAAAGAACACACCGCAGAACCCCAGCTGGAAACATACCTCCATGCCTTGTGGTTAATTGTGTGTAATTAACTTTGTTTCCAAAAAGGTGCAAAAAGTTGGGAGGGCTGCATTTTTCACAAGGAATGTAAATAAACTGTCGAGCAGGGCTTAGCACCTGTGATAGCTTGGAGGTCTGTCGATCCACGTCACCCACATGGGTTTACAGAAACACATTCAGCTATTTTCAGTTTATTTCTGCCCATCTAATCACAATGAGATGAAGCAATGTATCAGCTAGCGTTCTATACAATAGAAATTAGGGAAACCAGATTTGACAGTACTTACTTTTAATCTGTTTTATACTTTTCTTCAGAAATGATGTTACTTTTCTTCTTTGTTTCCAGTTCCAGTTCCTTTTTAGTGGGTGCCCACATTGCTTAAATGGATAGTTTGATGACCAAATGTACACACTTTTCTTACTAGTTAAAATGTAGTTGATCAGCTAAGACATGTTTGGTGTCTGACGTTTGTTTCTTTAGTTTTCACTAAAAACTACGAGGCTACCAAGAAATGGTACAGCTTAGTATGTGCAGTTGACAGACAGTGGCTGCTTTTAGCATTGTGCAAACTGGAATCAACACATATTTGCTTCATGGGCTTATTCAGTAATATCAAAAAGACTTGCTTATGTTGTTGACACTGTATGACTTGCTGACATCTATAAAAAGGGCAAAGAAGGACATTTCATAGCTTAAAAGAGTAGTAGCAGCTAGAGATGGCAGTTCCACTTCTTCTTTTCTGTTACTGATATTGAAATCCAATTTAGAGTTTTCCGCTGATACCAGCCTGATAACAATACACATCAATACCAATATATTATCTCCTGTCTCACCTTATCTCACCTAGAAGCCTGAAATTTGTCTGTACATTTATCCACTTTAGCTGTATTAGCCTCGTAGTTCCAGTATAAAATGAAAGAAGCAAACTTAAGACACTACACATGTCTTGGCTGATCTTCAATTTCGGTAAGGGGAAAACTGTGTAGATTAATATATTTTTTGGCCAGTTACTGCTTTAAACACCACCATGCATGCCACATATCAGCATATTCCTCACCGCCACACTGCCCCGCAGTTACAGCCACCTTTACTATTACAATAACACAGCTACCTCAAAAATCATCAAAAACATAAGAACGTACTATTTTAAAATTAATAGCTTTTTTATTTTTCAATCATACTTGAGCAGTATCTCACAGGAGCGCTTAAGCTCAAGTGGCTTTTCTGTGACGCTACGAGGCTAGCTCTAATTGAGCAGGCCTATAGTTTTTCGGCGCTCGTCCCGGCCGTGCTAATTTCACAGGCGGTTGAGTGTCTCTCAGGCATGCGAGCGCGTCACCATACTCTGCACACCCCTCTACATGTTGCGTTGCAACCCCGCGACAGCCTCGTCTTCCTGTGAGGCACCCCGGCGCAGATTCCTTCATGCTAAATCAATTACAGCCACCATTATTCATTTATTATGCTGTTTTCTGCCTCTGCCCCTTCTCACACCAGAATGACAGTGACCCTTGTTCCTACTCTTGAAAAATGGATGTGTTGCATCGTGTTTATTTATTTTTTGTGTTGCTTTGGGAAGGGGGTGCTGGGGGGAGAAATCCGGGGCGGGGGGGCAAAAACAAAAAAGACCTATTGGCAAAGTGATAACATCTGTTTGGAGGCATTGTATGCCAGGAGTGAAAATGGTTTCCTCTGGTGCGGGCCAGCGAGCGTCTGATGCTGTGCAGATGTGCAGCTGGGCCCCGACTGTAAAAGTTATAAGTATTGTCATAACATTGTTCGACTTCTCCAGTATTTCCTGTCTTCTGCTTAGCACTTTATTACTGATTCTGGACGGACTCCAGCCCAGGAACGCTCTGAGAGCAGGGGAGACGAGAGGGAGAGAGGGCGAGAGAGTGAGAGCCAGAGTGAAAGAGAGAGAGGTTTCGGACTTCTTTTGTTGGCTGTTCTGGTGTTCAGTTATTCTTCTTCCTCCTTTTCTTTTGATAACGCTACAAGTCGCTGCTTAAACAGCATCGCAGGAGCTGAGAGATAGAGTAGCAGAGTGATGCGCAGTGGGGGACAGGCAGAGTAAAGAGAGAGAAAATGATGGAGATAGATGGAGGGCGAGGAGATGAGCAAAGAGGAGCAAAAAGGGTCCACAGAAAATGATCCAGTGAAGAGAAGGATGGGATATTCTATCTGCCCCTCTCTCTCCCTGTCTTTCTCTTTCTCTGTGGGAACAGAAAGACAGAGAGTGCGGGTGTGATCTCCAGCTGATTCAGGCAGGGCTTGTGTTCATTTCCTGTGGAAGATGCCGTCTGCAGACAAGGAGAGAAAAGGGCCTTTCTTTCTCTCTGGACTCAAGCTGAACTCTCTTTCTCTGCCTCACTCTCTCCCTCACTCGCTCTATTGGAGTACTCTCTCTTTCCTCTGTGTGTCTCTCTCTCTCACTCACTCTCTCTCTGTTTCTCTCACTATCTCTAAAACGCACTCTCATATACAGACACATGGCATTACACAATATTATGCAAAAGTCAGAGACCACCCTTTAATTTATTTGATTTCCAGTCAAAATGGCCATTAAGTACTAGTTATTCATTTTTCAGTGTCAGAAAAAAGCAGGAAACAAAGAATATTACCCAGCCTCCAACACCAAGTATGATATCAAACGTATCAGTGTTTCATCTGTCCACTCTTACTTTTGTGCATGCTACTACCACTTTAGCGCTTCCATCCTTCCAAACCAATGAGTTGCAGCTGTGCCCCTAAGGCATCTCTGACATTGTTACCCTTTAAAGAGATGCTAACATTCACACAAGGAACTATGCAAACAAGCCTTTGCTGCAAATTTCTTGCTAAAATGGCTAAATGAGATATTTCTGATGTGATTACGTGTAAGATAATACGCTTGCACAAGGAAGAGGAAAGTCAAAGGTAAACAAGTGAAAGTAATTAAAAGGTACAGTGAAAATTGGACACCAAAGTTCTGGTAAACCACCAACACTGTCACCATCAGATAAACAGTGAGAAGATCAAGTTCCACTCTTGCTTCATTGAGAAGACAACACAACAGTGTGGGTCCCCAAGGATGTGAAGCGGTCAAGAAGCCGTTACTAAGAAAAGGAATCAGACAAAAGAAGATGTGGAGTAAGATTTTATGGACTGATTAGAAATTAGGATTATTTGGATCATGAGAAACAAAAAATGCCACCAACTTCTAAGATTGAACTTTGGAAGTTTAACCCTACAGATTTCTTTGAAAAACTGAAAGCAAGTCTCCCAAAAAGGTGTGAAAGGAAGTGGAATTACTTCCTGGAAATTAAGTACATGAGAGCGTGGCACAGTACTTTATACAGCTAAAACATGATAGGTGAAAACATTTTCACATATGGAAATGTATCATGGTATTTAGATTTTCTGAGGCTTGCAAAAAATTTAAAGGGCCAGATTGCATAAGCAAAAAATGTGTCAAAGACAATAAAGAACTAAAAGTACATATGCAAAAACAATTTTAAGTGGGCTAACCTTTAGACCTGTCTAAAGTTCTGCAAGTACAAATGTTACCCAGAAGTACCCATGGTATACTCAGAAAAGCATATTGCGGCAAATGTAATACATAATACATTTAATCCATAAAATTTAATGTAACTTTGTCATGATGTCCAGTCCTAGACTTTTATATTGAAACTCACTCACAAAGTCTAGCTCACACCACATTGTCTTTCCCTCTCTGGACTTTATCCACTGATAAAGAGGAGATACTCTTTCAATAACACGCCTTTAAACAGGACCATGTCCTCTAGACCTCCTCGCTACACACACCCTGGCCCCCGCTATAGCCTGCAGGTACCCAGGGCCAGATACATGCAGAGGGAAGAGAAGAAGAGGATTTTTTTTTTTCCCCCTCTTGAGTTCTGGCAGATACACAGATCAGCCCCTGAACATCTGCTCTGGACGTTTTGAGTGATAAGCATGATAATCCCTGAGTTTCATGCGTAGATTGATGATCATCTCAGACGTTATTCTTAACTGGCACGATGTAGCCGTGCCTCTTGGGCTGTCAGTCAAGCTTCATGCCAGCAAACATGATTTGCGACACTCTAAGATGGGAAAAGGATGTCAGCCTTGGCGTGGCTCGGAACCAATCTCCATTAAAATTCAGAGTTCATGCATCCCTCTGTGTCGCTGCATGGAGACATTGTTCTTTGTTTTGACTGGTCCACAGCCTCAGCTGATAAGATGATTCAATAAACACACGCTTGGTAAGCAGTGACCGTTCACTGTGCACAGCGGCTAAAAACTGATGGAAAGTGATCTGTTCATGGGCGAGATGCAACATTAGCTTTCAAAGACAGGCTGGACGATATGATCTTATCACAGTGTGTTTCTATCCAATGTCATCCAATATTGATAGTTATTCCAAATAATTAAATGTGCTCATTGTTAAGTCTGAATAGTATTTTGAAGCCATGAAGAAAAGGTTCTGTTCTTATCGTATTTGGAGGAGGCCTTTCTTTACTCTCTGCACTGCAAAAATTATATCTTGGCAAATGAAATCTTCTTAAATGTAGTCAGTATGTCTGATATTGCTCATTATGAGAGTGACTTTTGCTTGTTTTGAGTCATATTATCTAGTGAAATGATGTTATTACAATTTTAAGATAATTTTGCTTATTTTAAGGAATAATGCTTGAAATTAGATAAATTGTCTGCCAGTGGAATTCAGTTGATTTCATGAGATAAAATTACTTTAAACAAATTGTTACTTTAAAAAAAGTCTCGAAATAGGTTTAATAATCTTATCATATTTTTACAACAAGCTCAAAATGAGCCATTTTAGAAATAGTATATTGACTAGATTGAAGATGATTTCACAAAGATTTTTTTCTCAGTGCATAATTTCAATTCTGAAATTGAGACAAATAGGGTTGCTCATGAGTACTTGGCTACTGTTCAAGGTGCTGGTATTCAAGTACTAAAATAAAACACCTTGTGTAAGACGACGAGTCCTCATCAGAATCCGGTAGTCCGTGGTACCAGTTAACTGCAGTTTTATCTCACATCTGAAGAGGCAGCTTCTGTTACTCATCTAACACAAAAATCTACCCCTTTCTCTCAGCTTTTTTTGGATAATAAACCATATTTTTTTAAAGTATTACCCTGCTGTTGTGCTACTAATTTTTAGCCTCTTCAGACCAGTGCTATTGCCTTAAAGAGTTTGCACCCTATGTTAATTTCAACCAAATTATTATTGTTTTTTTTCCCTTTACCCGCGGTTAACTGCACACTCATTCATTTAACTCTTGTGGATACTTGAATATCAGAATTAGTCAGAATGCACATCCCTAATTACAAGTGAATGACTAGTTTACTTCTTCCTCTCCAACTAGCAAGAAAAAACACCTTGTGTAATAAAATAGCAGATGTTTAAAGTTCAAGTCTTTGCTGCCAGTTCTGAATAGAGGATAAGGATGGCTTAATGGAGTTTTATCAGAAAAACTTGTATCATAAATTTTGAAAAAATGTTCTATTGTTACTGTTTTATTGCCCAGGGCCACTGAAAAGGAGATGTCTTTTGAGCAAATTGCTGTTTGTCTGCGTACGTGTGTGTGTGTGTAGGTGTATGCTCACCTCCATAAATGAATCACGCTGCTTGTATAGGATTGGAAATACAAGCAGGTTCACTTTGTTTCAGAAGTGCTGATTCATTATGATAGAAGTGAAGCGCATGCAGGCAGCGCTCAACCTGCAGCTCCTTCAGCCCTGAACGGTGCTTACAGTAGCACTGATATGTCGCGCAGCCTATATGTGTCAGTGTGTGGGTGTGCGGATGCACATTACTCATCACGCATCATGCACACATGTGTGCTGTGATCATGCCTTGACATTTAGTGTATGATTGTGTGTGTGTGTGAGAGAGAGAGAGAGAGAGAGAGCTTATGAGAGCATATGCTGTGCTTGCTGGCCCTTTGATTTTTTCCCACTGCTGGACAGTTATGAAGTGAACATTAATATTGGAGGAGCTTACTCTGTCTGATACTGGTAAGCTCCCATCTCGCAGTGACACAGTGCCTTCTAAATAGTCCTGCTGTAGCTGCACCTTCCCGGATTTTGTTTTCAGTGGGCTTTTTTTTCCACTCTACAGCCTCTCTTGTCTCTTCATCCTTGAATACGATCTATTTTTTTGCCTTCACATGATGAATATATTGCAGGGGATAAAACAATGGAATTGAACTGGAGGCTCTGAGCCTTTGCCAGCTACACCCTACTCCCTCATCCTCTGCTCTATTTCCCACTCTATTTCCCTCTGTAATTCTCTCTCTCTGGCCACTCCTGCTCATCAGAAACACGGATTTTCCTAGAAGTATAACAATATACATATTTCTAGATTCAATATGATTTTTTGATTCTGAAGTAAAGGTTCGACTTTTTAATTTGTTTTGTTAAGAATAATTAGAAACACAACAAAGCCTATTTGATTTGAGCTCGATGTTTTCACACACAGTTGGTTTGTGAACGAACTTTGTGTGAAAGTCCGCACAAGAGTTGGAGTTTTTATATCTTTTTTTTCATTTGGTTCATTTGGTTTTGCATTGTAACGGCTTACACATGCACCGGAATACACATGTGGGTGTTTGTTTTTTGGTCAGAAACTTTGCAGGGATACAAGCATAAGTAATAATAGTAAACTTTACTTGATATCTGCTTCTTTATGATTTGTTTGTGAGATTGAGTTTAACCATTCAGGTCACTGAGGCAGTGAGACGTTTTAAACACACAAATACATTTCAAACACAATATAAAAAATGCAAAATACAAATCAAACACATATCTTTACTATTATTTTATTGCTCATCTGCCATCGTCAGCAGCAGCCCCTGCTGTAGGAATGATATAAACATCTGTCAAGAGTCTGACATTATTATGATTATGTGGACAAAACAGCACTGATGTGCATCTGAAAGAAGAGGAAAAACATGCTCTGACATTGAATTCCATTGTTTGGTGCGAATCATAATAAAAATGTTTTCCTACCAGCAGCGAATTGGAAGCA
>JAILXH010089909.1:714-12477 GCA_023558415.1 Piaractus mesopotamicus | reverse complement strand
GTGCTGATAATTAGAAATAAAGATACTAAATACAGAATTAAGACACGGCCTGAGTGGAGTTCAAGACATTTTCAGAAGTGCTAGATTTGTGTTAAATAAATGCCCCTCAAAGAGCTGGTTCTTCACTTGGAGTTTAAAAATAACAAGTGACGTTCGTTCCACCACCTGGGTGCCAGGAAGACGTTTGTCTTCCATGCGTTTTGAAGAATGGTGGGTCAACCACCGAACCATGCTTGAAACTCAAAGGATTTGAGGTATGGATCGAGTTTTGACCATTGCCATCAGGTAGAGAGGGGCTGGTCCGTGTTTGGCTTTGTTGGCAAATGTCAGGGTTTTCAATCTGATGGGCAGCTATAGGAAGCCAATGAAAGGAACGCAGCAGTGGAGTGACCTTAGGAACCTAAAACAGATTGAAAACAAGCTGTTTCGCTGTATTCTGGATCAGTTGCATGGGAAGACCAGCCAGGAGCGAGTTACAGTTGTCCAGACTTGAGATGACACGAGACTGAACAAGGACCTGGGCGGCCTCCCCAGAGACAAAGGGACAAATCGTGTTGTTGTAGAGGAGAAACCTGCATGTCTGAGATTTGCAATTAGCGGCAGTTAGTGGCAGTTTGGAAAGATGCGGTGTCTGGCTTCACGTGTCTCAGAGGAACCATAGCCGTCACCTTTCCAGCTTGGTAGCGTGTGCAAAACAATTGGGTAAAGGAATCAGTCCTTGCTACTTAAGATACTATAATGCACCGGTAAGCTCAGCAATAGCGAACAATCTATTTTACCTTCAAGATTCTGTGGCTCGTGGACAAATGAATAGGAGATTATTCACCAGAGGAAAAAAGGAACTGCTCATGATTTGAAGCACTGTGGCACGAGCATGTATGTTCTACTATATACTTTTATTAGTATTATTTTTCTGAGAGCAACAGAGCCAAATACTTCAAAACATTGCAGCAGGACAATGACCTGAATAATATAAATAAACTGTGTCATTTTTCAGCGCCAAAAATGGCATATTACTCAAACTAAACCCCACCGAGCAAACATTCACTTACAGAAGACAAAACTAGGGCAGAAAGGCCCCAAAACAAATCTGAACTGAAAAAGGCTGAAAATGGCAACACAGGCAGCATCATCTACAAGACACTGACATTGTACAGTCGTTGGATTGGCAAAGATTTGCAGCCAAGTACTAAACATTCTTATTTTAGATTATATTATCTATGCATGTCCTCAGTATACCTATAAAGACTAAACACTCTTGAATGTAAGACGACGTTGTGTGCTTCAACCTCATATTCACCATTTCAAATCATTCCTGCTTCAGCACAGAGCCATGCATGCTGTTCTCACAGACTACACTGGACTTTACACTGGATGTCTTTAGGTCAGCCTTTTAGATGTTTCATTTGCTGATTAAGAAACTTGCTCTGTCCTGAGAAAAAAATAGCTGGGCCTTTAACCTGTAAGAAAGTGAGAAGTGTTACACATCTTTCAGTAAAGGGGTTTTTCTTTGACCATCGACTGTTCTTTCTTGGATGTAGACATCCGAATCCCTGATTGGAGCTGTAAGTTAACTCACTGACCTGGCCAGTTCGTCTACACTGAAACACAGTGACTAGAATTGGCTTTTGGAGTTGTTGTGGTTTGTGTGCATTTAATTGCGTTTCTTAGTGGAAAACATTTGTTCAGAGCTGTATGAGAGAGAAGAATGTGTGAGCAAGAGGCTAACATCTAGCCACTGATGCCACTCGGTCACATGCAGATTGCTGGTTGGAGGGCCAGTGGCAGGTAGCTCTATTCAGGCCTTTATGTGGCTTTGCACCAGAAAACAAAACCAAGGCAGAAAGGCCACAAAACAAGAGTCTTAAGGCACCAAAACAGTCTTGAGGGTCACACTGTCATCTACTGGTCAGTCTGAGGGCTGAGCCTGATCAAATATCAAATATGAGCAGAGTTCTGGTCCCATCTATGTACATATTTATTTAGATACATGGAACGAAAATCCTACTGTTTGAAGTTTGTTGTTTGATAAAAGAATGGATAACAAGAGAAAGACTAAAGAAAGGAAGAAAGAAAGAAAGAATGAGGAGAGAAAAAAAGAATGAGAGAGAAAACAAAATAGAGAATCAGTGGGTGAAAAAGGAGAAAGAAGATGAAAAAGAGAAATAAAAAAGGATGAGAAGAGAAAGGAAATAGAAAAAACAGAAAAGGAAATTAAGACAGAGGATAAATGAAAAAAGAAAGACAGAGAGAGTGAATGAAGAAGAGAGAGAAAGAGGAAAATTAACAAAAGAAAGAAAGTAAGAGAGAGACAGCAAGAGGGAAGAAGTCTGTTTGGAGCTCTCCCAGTTTGTGTAATTCCAAAATAGAGAGGTTGTGAAAGAAAGCAAGAAAGAAAGCAATGAATGAATGAAAAGAGAAAGAGAAAGAAGACGTGATCTTTCACCGTGTCAATGATCCCGAATAGTCCCGCTTTTGAAAGCCTTTATCTTCAGACTCTCTTAAACCTGGAAGTGTTTGAGGACTCTTCACAGCTGAGTGAAGGTAAAGGTCAGAATGAGTGATGTGTCAGTTGTTTGCTGAAGTCGTCTGCGTCGTGTGTGTGTGTGTGTGTGTGTGTGTGTGTGTGTGTGTGTTACAGTAGAAGCTCCACTTGCTTTGAGAGGAATCTGTCCTTGGTCTTGAACTGAAGTATGAGTTAAAAGGAGCTCTGTATGGGTTCTAAGCAGCACCTCGTCACTGAGAGATTAGCTGAAGCTCTCACAGCCTTCCAGCTCTGTGTCATAAACTCTGTGTGAAAGTGTTTGTGTGACTGAGATTTTCTCTCAATCTCTAATACGCAGCCAAGAGACACTCAAAACTGTGTTCAGTCTGTCACTCACCTCTCTTCTCTTTTATTCTCTGTCTGTTCCAGCTGTCTATCTCCTGCTCTTCCTCACCATACCTTCAGTCTGGCACTCTCCTTCACCTCTCCCTCTCACTCTCTTTGCTTCTCTGTTAGGGGTGAACAAATGACAAAATATATTTAACACTGAAAGACTCTAATAATGAAGGTGTACTGTTTTCAATGCAGTGTTGTATGCAGATATAAAATGCATCGTGACGTTGTGACATTGCAGTGCACGGCTGAAGCAGTGAGGAGATGTGACAGACATTCTATTAACCCTCTAGGGTCCACGAACACGTCTGTGCATGAAATTCGATATGTCTATAGATCTTTCTCTGTCTTTGTGAAAATACGGTGCAGAAACATGGGTAAAAATTCCTCAGTCTGTAGAACCTTCCCTTTCAGTTCTATCTCATGGTGAGATTGTACGCGACTCACATCTGGAATTATGAGGCTATGAAGAGGGGTTGAGATATGTAGTGTTCCTCTCGTCATGTGTAATTAGCGGGTTTGTGCGTCCGTCTACATTTTGTGTGAAACTGACCAGTGGACACTCAGGAAATCACTAAGGACTTACTCATCACATCGGAAACCCTTCATCTTCATTCAGTCGGCGTCAAATGGCGTGCAGAGAGTTTACAGCTGCTAAAGTTATTGCAGCAGTTTTGGAAAGTAGTGATGAAGATAACGAAGCATTTTGATATGAAACATATGGGTATCATGCTATCTACAAGTGCCTTTAAAGGTGATATACAAAAATCGGACCCCAGAGGCCTAATTGTGCCGTACAGGCAGCCATGCTCAATAACTGGACGTATGTTCTGAAGTCACTTTAGAATAAACAAGAATAAATTCAATGGATTGCAGGTTTTAGGTCTAATTCTTAGACCTAGTGTTCACTGTTATTTAGTAATCAGTTGACCTATGGATTATTTTATTGATGCTTAATCTAAACAAGTCATTATCATAACCAGAAAGCTATTGGTTAATATGAAGTTCACTTCAATATTATTTCTAAGCATAAAGAATTTGACTGCAGCTCTAACAATTTATTAAAGTATTTGGGGACTTAAGACCAATTGCAAAGCAGATGGACATTCTGAAAGCTGTTATGTATTTTTTTTTTATGCATATCTTCCCATGCAAAACGTGAGCGTGGACCTAGGGATGGCCAATATACCAATATATATTGTTATCATGATAAATTGTCACAGTACAATATGCTTTTCTGAACATATTGTGCATATATTATAGAGCACTGAACCACTGCATGTTTCATTATAAAGAAAGCAAAATTAGTCCCATTTAACTGGATTTAGTGCAACACAATATGCCAAATATGGAATAAAAATCATTGTGTTTACAGTTTTTGACAGTACTTTAAAATTATAACACTACCGGTTCTTGTTTCCCTGTTCCAACTGGTCAGATGTCTGAAAATAATAATAAATATAGTGACAATGTGTATCATGAAAATTTCTTAAAGTATCGCAATGTCATATTTTTGCCCTGTCACCCACATCTACATGGGCTTAAATGACGTGGAGATTACATCAAAGTTGTTAAATACAAAAAAGACATTTTGATAAATATCAGCCTAATAAAAAATATGCTACAATGACAGTGGCCTGTAGGCTACTTTAACAAAGTAAGCTTTAGATATTTTATTTTTATGATCAATAAGAAGCAATTAATAGGCTGTCAAAGTGCAACTTATTAAACATAGAGTAACATCTACTAAAAGATACCAAGAACACAGTTAGCCTGTACATGTCTGAACAGAAACACAAGCATGTTTATTTTTTTCAAGCAGGTTTTTCTGTGGTGTTACTGCATGATTGGATTATAGGAGAAAGGTGGCGCGGATATTGATATAACACTTTTTTTTCTGCAGGCAAATTTCACTGTTTTATCTTAGAAGAACAACATGATATTGATATTGTAGTGATGTTGGGCAAGAACAAGGAAGGAAACTACAGTGAATCCAAACAAAGGCATTTATTAGGAAAAAACACAATGCCAGCACTATTGAACAAGAACTTGTAATACCCAATACAGTTAACTAACGTCATTGGTAGAAAAAGTGGATACATTTTTTAGGAAAAAAATACTCTGGATAATATAGACTGTTTCATGTGCTAGTTCAATTTTCAATATTTCAGTTTCTCAGGTTTGTTCAGTTTTTTGTATGTTTACTCTGTTTACCTACAGTGTGTGACGTGTGCACTTTTATGTGTGCTTGTTTAAACTGAGGTATCTTTGAAAGCTGAAATACTCTTAAGTACAGAAAATTTCTGTTTTTTGTTTACTGTAATGAAATAAGGGAGTAACATGTTTACTGTAATGAAAACTGGGCTAACATCCAGTCAGATCCTTTTCATTATAATGAAATATAGGAGTGACATGTTTACTATATGAAATTTGGGAGTGGGCTAACATCCAGTCAGATCCTTTTTACTGTTTATACTTTTAATTTGACAGTGTGACACCACTGGTTGTTGTTTACAAACTCAATACAATTTGTTTTTTTTTGTTTTTTTTTATAAAATCATGCAGTGCTCTAGAAATACTGTTGATGCTTACCATGTGCTCAGGAAAGCATATCTGGGGATATGTTTTTGTCAGAATGGGAACAGATCATCATTTTGCCCACCCCTGCTCTCTTTGTTGTTTATAAATGGACTGGTAGGAGGACCCTTGTGAGCACCATGTCTTTTCCATCTCAGGCAGTTGAATGTGAGTGAACAGTTTTATGTAATGCCTTCAATTATGTAAGGTTCCTATCTAAAGCTACCTCACAGAGCGCCCCAGTCAGTTCCTCAGAAAGCCCAGGAGAACATAAATTCTGAATGAGAAGTTCCTCGCAGCAGAACATGTCCTCTACTGCAGCGTCAGACCTCCAGCTAAAGCTCCAGTAATGTCGCCGCACAACAGCGGTTCGATTGCATAAATGCCTAATTATCACAGATTTTTGCTACTAATTGCAATTGTCCTTTAAAACTCACTTTCAGCCTCTTAAGGCCTTTAAGGCCCTTACACACCGAGTAAGATTTATTTGTGCAATTTATTCAGACGATAAATTAATTCGATCAAGTGTATCGTCAGAAACATGAACTCACTGACCAATTGCAGTTGTTTCTCTGGCTCTGGCATGGCGACATCCAACATGACAAATTGGCTGTGTACTAGCACATGGAACGTTTTCACAAACGTCAGAAGTATCAGAATCTAAAAAAAAAAAAGCTCAGTTATAGCCTGCGTAGAAGTACTCAAAGTTTCAGCGTCTGAATAAAGCTATGACGCTCTTCACGCTACTTTCACCAAAAGGAAAATAGCCCACTGTCACCTCTAGCCCGATCTGTGAGGAAGAACGCATACTTGCACTTGAAGACATTTAGCCTGTTTATTTTATGCTTCGTCTTGTGTGGAGCTGCAACTCTTTCACGGATCCAAGCTGTGAGTGAAACAGTTCATAAATTTATTTAATGAAAGAGGAGAAACTCTCCGGTCTCCTTTCGCTTTTCTGAAGTGGAACATCCTGCACATTGTCACAGTTTGCCCATTTTTGTGAGAAGCAAAGAAAACTGCTTATTCATATTCTGCCAAAAGCTTAAACTGAGTTACAAACTTTGGCTACAGAAAGAAAAAAAAATATTATGGACTTGTTCCTGGGTGTAGGTAGCTATCAGGTTCGCTATATGTAAACAGATGCTATAAACGCTATGTCTTGCAACATTTATCTTTTTGGACTCCTGGTACTCGTGTTCATGGTTGTCCTTCAAGGAAACTTCAAGGGGTATTGGTGCCACAGCTCAACAAACTTTTCCTCTGTTTTGTTGTTCCACCTGGCAGCTGCAACCGCAGCATCCCTCTTTTTCGTCACCGTGTTTACATGTAAGTGCCAGATGGCCTCTTTCATCCTGTTGGTTAAGTCAAGGAACGTGTCGTAGGAGATGTCAAACTAGGTGGAAATATACAACAATTCTAACATGCTAGACCTTTTGTTGGGGTGTCTTGGGGCGTCCCAGATGCCACTTTGCTGTTCGTGGCCTGATCATCGCTTATCAGCGCTCATATTTGGGCCTGACGCTGGAAATTTGTCAGCTATGCCAAAATAGTGTCAAAATGAGGCTGAATGAATCATCTCCTCACAACAAAGCTGGGACCCCAGCAGTCTCTACTGTATCATCTTGTACAGGTTTAAAGGAATGGCAAAAAATCAGCATTGGAGCTACTAGGCTAACATTGCTAACAAACACAAGAAGTCAATTGACATTCAAACCTTGTCTGTAAATACATCCTCAAGACTTCTTTACCCATTAAACCACATCCAGATCTTCATTAAGGTCTCACAGACTTGTCAGTGTGGTTTAGGATACAGTAGGGGTGGGAATGTCTAGGCACCTCACGATTCAATTACAGGGGGGGGGTGTCACTGTGTCAGTAAAATATCTTTGAGGCGGGACGTGTGCAACATAGCGCGAAAGCCCTGTTTCGCAACGACTGAGAATTGCTGTGCAGACTGCAGGTCACCTAGCAACGATGCGTTATTTGCATTTATAAGCAGCGCAGCTGGTTTCCTGGTACGTTAAATCTGCAACGAGAGACTGTCAAACACTAAACAGTTACGAAGATGAAGTCGCTTCCCTTTCTAATTTTCCCGTTCCACCTTAAATGGTGCCGCATTTACATTCGGCACCTCAGTCAGAATTTAAGATGGAACGGGAAAATTTGAACGAGAAGCTGGAGAATGAGAAGCGACTTCAGCCTCGTAAAACAGTCGAACGCTGAGAGGCATTTTACAATAAGCTGCTCTAGTTTTGAGGAAAAGTTTTCGTGCGGAGATGGGAGGAAAGCGGCTATAGCTAAAGCTTAAAGCAGAGCAGAGTAAGTCCGCATTTTCGTTTATATTGTTTAGCCTAAACTAGGACATCAGCACATACTGAGACATACTGGACATTAAATTGTCGCGGCTCGCACGTTTATATTGTTTAGCCTAAACTAGGACATCAGCACATACTGTCACATACTGGACATTAAATGTTGCGGCTCCCAGGCTGTGGGTTTGATTTGCTGGAAGGACAAAATGGCTCTCTTATCATTTGTGTTGGACTCCTGATCTAACCTGGCTTTTAATGCAGAGGGAGCCGGTCGGATTTCTCACTCATCCAGTAGTGTTTTTGTTAGGTGCCGCCACAGACTGTCCAGGCGCTGCACTTACCCACTTCCAAGTTCCGCCTTTTGCGTTCCGTCAACATTACGTTATAAATTAAATTTTTAGAAAATCGATTTTTGACATTTGTGAATTGATTCAGAATCGTTCACGTCCGCATCGCGATGCATCTAAGAATCGTTTTTTTTCCCGCACCCCTAGGATACAGTATAACTTACTCCGAACAATAAAAATGAGCAAAACTTCGTAGTGCAGCTGAACAGCTAGTCAGCCATTTTAGAGAATGTGTTGAGCTGAATCCCAGCTTCCCTTCTCGTGCGTGCATGTTACCCAGGCATATAGACTCTAGACCATGTTCATGATTTCTGTTGTTTCCATCTGTAAGCATATATCTTCAGTTCACTGTGTCTTTGCGGAGGCATTTACAGTGCACAGTGAAATTCGTGTTTATAGTTTACAGTATGTCATAGTATGTCCTAAAACTTGTCAACAGATCTTCACAACCTCAATGAAGACCTGAATGTAGTTTTAGAGGGCTGAAAGAAGTTTTGTGCAGTGGTGGACGAAGTACACAAATCATGTACTTGAGTTAAAGTAGAGATACCCAAGGTAAAATATTACTCCAGTAAAAGTAGATGTCCTCCCTTTAGACCTCCACTTCAGTAAAAGTACAAAAGTATTTGCCTTCAAATGTACTTAAGTAAAAGTAAAGTAGAAGTACTAAAAGATTATTATGTCTCTAATGGCCTATTACCATTTTCGTAACAAGACTCTTGCTTCATTAACTCATTTTAGGTGAAAATACTCTAGTGCCACTCTTGGTAAACCAGTCTTTCAATAGAATATCCTTTATTAGTCTGTCACTGATGTCTATTAAAATGATCATAAGCACAAAACACTGAAGGCAAACAATTTCCATTAACCAAGTGGCTATGAAATAACTTTTTGCAAACAAGCAAAGTTTCAGTTTAAGATTTATTTGCAACTTAGTTACAAGTTTGAGTTTAATAAAAACTTTAAACACAGGTTCACAAACGAGTTTTCCTTTACTATATTGCATTTGTAGGTCTCTGTTCATAAACATAAACTAGCAAAAACAAATTTACTATAACATGAAATAGTGTTTGTATGAATTTAGAAAAAAGTCAGATGCCAGTCACAACTGCATATGTGTACATATTTCTATATTATGGTCTATTTACACAAAGCTGGGTTAGTTACATCATTTATGTTGGAATAGACACTCTCAAAATTTTACGCTGCTGCACTGATGTTGAACCGTGTGCTTGCACTGGGTCGGTATGTCCAACAGGTCAAAACAAGCTCAAAAGAAAGTGTGCGCTGTGCCCTGATTGGTGTTCTTGCTTCACGCTTCTTTTGTTTTATGCACACATAAGGAACAGATTTTGCATAATGTAGCGGAGTAAAAAGTAAGATATTTGGTTTGAATGTGTAGCGGAGTGAAAGTAAAAAGTCGCCCAAAATGGAAATACTTCAGTAAAGTACAGATACATGAAAAAACTACTTAAGTACTAAAATATAATTCATTACTGTCCACCACTGGTTTTGTGCCTGTATTTATGGAAGAGGATCTGGGTGACTATTGACTTGTAATATAAGCCTGATAGCTCCACTAAATTAAAGAAGCAAAATTTGGGCACCGACCATGTCCTGGATGATTGACTACATCTGGTGGAAAATTGTGTATATTTGATTGTTTTGCCAAACCATTTTGGCCAATGATAATTTGGCAGGACAAAAATCAAATTTACACAATTTTTCCCTTTTCCGCAAATGTAGTCAGTTAGCCAAGACATGCTAAGTGTTTGAGGTTTGCTTCTTTAGTTTTACTCTGGAGAATAAATTCAGGTTAAATTGAATCTTAAACAGCACTACACTGCAAAAAAGTCTACCTTAGCATCTGATATCTAGTTTAAATATCTAATATTTCTCATTTTGAGATTCTTGTTTAGATTATACAGCTTATTTCTACATGTTTTTTTACATGTTTAAAGTAATTTTATCTGGTGAAAATATTAGCAGTTAATTTAGCTTGTTTCAAGAAAGCGAGCAAGTAAAAAAAATCTCAAAATAAGAAATATTAAATGTTTAGATAGATATAAGATGCTAAGATGCATGACCTGCGGCGCAGTTAAGTCTCTGAATCCTGACATCTAAATGATCACACCATTGCCTCAAATTATGTTGAGTTGTTGAAGAATCTCAGAGAGGCTTAGTTGGATACTGTATGATGTACTGTTATCTGTAAAAATGGAAACAGTCAGACTTCAAAATTGCTGGTACTACCGTTTTCAGTGGGGTTCCTGTAAGTGAGAACGTGTCACATGCGAGTAACCTTTCATGCTGACCAGCATGTCTGGGTGTGAAACCAGCAACATGTCATTCTCACTTCCACAGCACTGAGCAAGCAATAACCTAAGCATGCTAAGGAACCCTCTGGAACTAAGTAATGAAGGAGCATTGATTAGAATGTCTTGAATTATACTATCATGATGGGGTCACAATGACTCAGGGGTTGTTCTGTATCAGGGATGTGGCTTATATTGATTATTCAAGTCTTGCATATGATTTTGTTATAATTATATATACATATTATAAAATGAAAGTTGGTAGCAGTTAATAGTGCTATAATTTTGACAGTGTCTAGCCACATAAATGAACATATAAATAAATCAATGAATAATTGCAAGAAAGTGCTTGGATTGCAGATAATATGCAACGCCCAGCATCACGTTCATGTCTCTCTCTTTTTCCTTTCATCCGTCGTCTTTTCCTTTTCTCCCCACCCCCCTCCCTCCATCTCGCTGGTCTCCATGGTGAGGATTAGGCTGATGGCGCTGGTTGACTGGCAGGCCGATAGCTTGCTGAAGACCTAGTGGTGTGCTGGCTGTCTGCTGGGAGAACCACAGTTAATCCCACCGCTCCTCCAGCTGCAGAAACACGGGAACCAGCAGGCAGCACCAGTTCTCCTTGTGTGTGCTCACAGTGCCACCGCTTCGTTCACCTCGTGTTTGTGCTGGTGCCGTAGTGACCTTGTTAATTTATTTTGCCTCCATCGAAGACTCTTTAGCTCCTGTTCTTTCATAGATGGAAATTCATTCAGGGCTCTTCTTTAAGGTCAAAGCTCCTCTTTTTTCCTCCTTCCTCTTTGTAAGCTGAGGTGAAATGAGTCATCTCAGTCTGAATGGCAGCGTGGCAGGCAGAGCCTTCAGCGTGGCACGCAGAGCCAGTTTTTTTCCCTTCATCAGTGCTTTGTTTATACTCTGTATTTGTCCTTGCCTAATTCATAATTACTAAATCAAGCCAGCTCCTTCAAAATCAAGCCTCAAGTCAGCAGGCAGCTCCTCCATGCCCGCTTGATGTATTTACGTTCCCCTCACAGCTATTTCCGGGGCTTAGATTTTTTTTCCCCTTGTTGCCATCTTGAGCCGGTGCTGAGCTGCGAAAAGGCCAAAAGCCATCATCAGAATTCAGCCACCATCTCCACCCCGGCCGACCAATCGGCTGCTGGAGGGGCGGAGATTTTCACCGTCACTATGTGTGCGTCTTTGTGCATCTCTCCAGCTATGCTGTGTATTCTGAATGAAGAGACTGCCTGGGGCTACAGAGTTAGGTGCGTCACCTTTGGATCTTTTTTCCAGCATTTTTCTGTTTTTCTTTCCCTTTTTCTGTTTCTGCAAAG
>JAILXH010089906.1:33359-57901 GCA_023558415.1 Piaractus mesopotamicus | reverse complement strand
AGTGGCTGATGGTCTCCAGGAGGAGGAACAAACACACACACACACACACACACACACACACACACACACACACACAGCATTAGGTGATCAGGAACATACAGAATGTTCCACACTTGCACACTTTGTTGTTCAATCATTAATTACAGTAAAACTTACCTGCACACAGCACTGTGTACAGTAACTGGAGTCCAGTATCTGTACTTTATTACTGTACTTCAGTATTACTATGAAATATCTGAATTGTACTTTAGTATTACTGAAGCTAATTACTTGTAATTTTACTCAATTAAACTTAAGAAAAAAAAACAAAAAACACTTCATTTAGAGCCTCAAAGTACAGATACAGATTTTTCTCAGTCGAGCTGCTGCTGCTTTTATTAAAACATCTAATCAAACTCATCAGCACACAGTAATCTGTACAGTAGGGAGGAATGATATTTATGGGAGCTTTTCTACCTTTAGACGGTGTGCGGTACTATTTAAAGGACTGCAGTAGTCTTTAGATGGCGTGCGGCAATCTTTAGACAGCGTGCGGTAGCATTTAAAGGACAGCAGTAGTCCTTATATGGTGCGTGGTAGCTTTTAATGGTCTGCAGTAGTCTTTAGATGGTGTGCGGTAGTCTTTCATTCACTAGGCTAAACAAACTAGAAAATCTGACCAAAATGTAAGAATCTGTACACTGCACTCTGGTGGAGGATTCAGACAGTTCCGTTAATATGGAAATGTACATAGTTACATAGAAGATAATCAGTCATCCTAATTTACTATTGGATTCTTAAACTTTCAGGACGTTCAAATATTCTGACTCATTTCTACCACTGACAGAGTAAACATGTTCAACACCAGGATCTTCTACCACGAAACCTGAGTCTGTTATCATAAATTTACTGAATCAAAGCAAAAACACACAGACGAGTACAGAACTGATAGGAAATGCTACAGTTGTTATCTTCAACATCATGAAGGAGGCGGGATGACAAACAACATACAAGTACATAATAAAAATGAGAATGGGATAATACATCATATTAATATTAATATGAGAACATAACAGATTACAGTGTGAATCTATAAACAGCCAATAAAACCTGTTCGGGAAGGAAAGGATTTACTGTCAGTTACTCAAAGAACCTGAATGTTCATCTCAGGTTCCAGATCATTTCAGCCCAGTTCACAAGGTTTCCTTTCAGATGTGCAGTAACACTGCAGTATCATTCTGATGGATCTGTTCGTCCTCAGCATTTTCACCTCAGAGCTCCTCACTGTGCTTTATCAGAACAGTCATGAAAAATGTTCTCAGCAGCCCTGAAGTAAAAACTGATCACCCCGGCCCCCCCAAAAAATTCTTAAACTACTAATATTTCTCTCAGTTAAATGTTTTGTATTGCTGCAGTGTGACAAAACATAAAATACGCACACAAACACTGTGTATACATGCATGCACACAAACACTGTATACACACACACATATGTGGTCCATAAATACATTTATCAGCATGAATGTATGCATCAAGTTTTGTTCTTTGCAATGAACTGCATTTCTTTAAATCACTCAACTGTGTTCGGGTTTTCTTACAACTCCACTAAAAAGCATCCACCGTAACGCACATCAGAAATAATGATTAAGCAATAATCACTAAGCAATTATTAAGATTTGATTGGTTTATCATTGATGGCTATGAGGACTGGAAATGGAGCATGATCACCTAATTCCAGTGTCTGAAGTGATTAAAACCCTGGACTTTATCAGCTCATCACTGTGTCCAGCCATTAGACTAAAGCCTAATTAGTTCTGTATTAAAACACAAACTGTAAAACCACCATAAACAAAGTGAAACCATGTCCGGTTAGGCTGGAGCACAGCTGCTGGTCAACGTTACTAATAAAGCAAATTTAAAAAGGTTTCTGCATTAAAAGTTGCTATATGCATTAATCACTAGCACGTACCTGACTGTAGTCTGTATTTTTCAGACATTAAGGGTTCTGTTGTGGTGCTGATCAGTCCTCTCACTTTAGAGCTTTAACACTTTACTTTGGACACAAGAAGAGAAGAATAGAGTGTCACCTCATATGCAGCTTCTTATTCAAACTTCCCATTCCCATCATTTCAGGATAGGAAATGTGAATAAGAAACCAGTTTCAGTGCTGTAGTTCCTGAGCTGACAGATGCTGGATGTTTTAAGTTCCACTGCAGTTCTACAAGGTACTTCAGTTGTTTTAAGTATTTCAAATCATCCAGGAAGATACTAGTAGCCGTCAAGTTTGGTTTGTGCGTTAGAACACAAACCAAAAAGTCATAAAAAGCATAATTCAGATGTGAACATTATTCCAAAACAGAACTGAATAATCAGCCCTACACTGATTAACAGAAGTGAAAAGCTGCACTGTTACGAGGAAGGTGGTGAGAAAAAGCTACACCGTCTAAGATGCAGTTTTATGAATGAATCTGAATACTGACCGTACTGTCCACTGCCATAACACCATTAAAGCCGTATTCCCAAAGTTTCTCTCCTTTCAGCTTTACCAAAACCTTGATATTTCCAGTCTTTTGAAGATGAAATCATTAATTTTGCATTTTAGTTTAATAAGTTGTGAATTTTAGCTCGTCAGATTTTATATTTAAGGTAATTTGATAATGTCAAAATTAAACATAGTGAGGATCCATGTGCAGCTCTGGCACTTTCCTCAAACAGAAACACAGACTTTTCAAAAAGGAGATACATAAACTTCGATTTACCAGATATGCAGATTAAATTGACTACAGCTCAGGGGAAATCTCAGCAGCTTTTTCACACAAACGGCAATAAATGGCGTCCCACTGAGTTCTGTTCACAGCACAGCTGTAAATAATTCACTTAGGAAGATCAAAACATCGAAATAAATCATCAATTCATTACAATGAAAAACTGTAACTGAGTTGCAACACCAAATTATGAGAAAAGCAATTAGAATATAATTTAAGATCTTTAGAATAGAGTTATGTTATTTTAATAATAATAATCCCTTCATATAATATACAGATGTGACAACATTTTGTCTGAGCAATACATCATCATGCGTATTTTCAGAGTGTTTATAATTAATAAACAAAAAAGGTAAAGTAATAAATATAGATTTATCCACTGAGCTCCACGGGGACCTTAGACAACGCTTAGTAGAACAAACAACTGAAAAGAGACAAATAAAAACGAATGAATGTCCTACCAGATCTAACTCCTCCTCTTCCTCCTTCTTCTCCTCAGCTTGTGTTTCCACCTCCGCCGGGTTGAAATCCTCCATCTCCACCTGTGGGGAAACAAGCAAATAAATAACAATGATACAGTCAGAATCAGAATCTGCACAGTGTGTTTCTGCCTCACTGCTATAACAATGTAAATTTTAAATTATTAATCTATATTATTATTATCTACCTCTTCGATGGCAGCGTCCTGTAGTAAAGAGCGGATGTCCAGTCGAGCCATGTGTACAGGAGCAGACTCCCAGCCATTCGCCAGCTGTTAATAATGAAAATAAATCATAAATCAATAACAATAATAATAATGATAAAACAACAACAACAACAACAACAACAACAACAACATCATCAGTACAATTACAGGTCTTCAATACTGAGCAGTTCTTGGCTTTGACGCTGTATAGTTGATATAGAACCTTTTCACTGTGTTGAGGTTCTTTAAAACATTCTGGCATCTTAATTACAAAAACAGTTCTTTTAAAAGAACCACTGAAAGAACCTTTAGGGAACCAAAACTGGCTCTTCAACACTAATGAAGCCTTACAGCACCTTTAATTTTATTACACATTCAATCTGTTTTTGCCCATAACAACTTACATGCTGCTCAGAGCACAGTCATAATTAGTTCACCCATCAACATGGAGACACGGCCTTCTTAATGATGCAGTACAACACTATGAACTGCGTCTGAATGGACTGTCTACGGTATATGATAATTCTATCAGAACTGAATCATTCCCGATTAAATGCTATATTAACCTACACACTGCCGATAAGCATCCAGTCACCACATTCAGTCGAGTACAGAGTAAATCACATTCATGTTCATATGTAAGAAGAATCTGACCTTCGTGATGTCCTTCAGCTTCCATCCATGGATGTTCCTCTTAGCACACATCTGATGGTCAGCAGAGATTTCGGCCAGGTAGACCTGCGGACAGTTGAACCATCATCGTAAAGAGGACTTCAGGGAAACACAGAAACCATCAAATACAATAAGCTAATGGGATCTCACCTTTATGTGCTAATTTAGTTTTATTAACTGTAATAATTTAGTTATTATTCTCTCTCAAGTTTGGAAAAACAGTTTAGTTGTAAAAATAACTGCATGATGAGCTGTGAACCCAGAAAATCTAAAGTTTTGTTAGGCAGAGTTACACTTAATGCAGCTGCCTGGAGCCTCCATGAAAATTCTGTTCAGATATACTGTATATGTTGATATCAAATAAAAAGAAATATTCTATTACCAGTTACTGATTTCATTTCTAAAATCTAACTTACTACTTTCTGAAGAAAATTAATCTCAGTGCTCATTACTTCTGTGTTATTCTGTACCAAATTCACTCTATATTGGAAAATAATTTTACTTTGAAATCATTCTAGAAATAAGTTTTAAAAATTATGCAATATTGTTACGACAATCTCAAAATGCAAAATTTTTGATACAAAGTTCACTTGCTCAGTGTAGAATCAATTTTTTGTGGAACCCCAGAATCACTAAATCCACAACATTTACATTCTAGATTCTTTTCTAACAGTCCTACCATCATCTTGTGATCACAGAGTGCTTTTTTCTGACTTTCTTTCTATGAGAACCTGCTTTCTTGTATTTTTAGTGTTGTTCTAGATAAAGTCAATATGTCTTTAATGATTTTCTCTTATAGAATGTGGTACTTTACAGTTGATCAGACAAAGATAAACAACACATAACAGAGAGATGAGAGACAGATTAGCTGCCAACATCCTGTAATATCTAAACCAGGGATGCATGGATATTGGTTGTGGTATTGGGACAATACCGAGCTCATTTGCTCTTCCTAATAAAAATTCACCAATACCAACGTTCCAATACCAGCTGTGCTGTAAACCGAGTGTAGCTGTAGCACTAATGAACAAATACAGTAAAGGAAGACCTGCTCACACAGAGAAGAGTTACTGACTCAGTCACAGTCGGGCACAAAACTGTCGGTCACTTTAAACATTGGCAGATTCCCACCAGGAATACACTGAGATTTTAGACCGTTTATAAAACACACAATCACAACCGCTTCCCCAATTTGGGTGGAGACACGCAAGACAGCTGAATGGAGAAGGAAAAAGTAGACATTTCCTAACAAAGTCCATCTATGCTGACTTTACTGTGTTTGACTGAATAGAATGAGATATAAATGTTAATATGGTGTTATTTGTGAATCAGGCTGTAGAGAGACTGTACTGTCCTACTGTGAACATAAACCTGCTCTTCTCCACTGCTGCGCTACTCAATCCAAGATAACTAATGTAGCATAGCTATCTAATGCACTTCATTTAAAATCATGTGGATTTTAATCATTTAACTGTTAAGGTACTTCACACTCATTTACACCAACAGCTACTTCATTCTAAGTAGGTTACTCCGTACAGTGTATCTAAAGATGTAACACTACACGGTATATTGTTGAACTGTTCAGTTCGCCGCCTGCGGTTCAATTCACACACGTAAATCACGGTATTACAATATGCCTGTTATTTTCCTATAATTAGACTGCACACACACACACACAGAGCCCAGTCATTTTTCTGAATGTAACGTTTTATTTGCCTGTAGGCAAAAACAAAGTTTGCTGTTTAAAGAGTGATGTGTATTTTTTCTTACATATAAAGACACAGAAACCGTACCGTTCACTGTGGCTCAAAAGCCTTGATACATACCAAACTGTGGACCCACTGTACCGCTGTCTGCCTAATGAAATAGGAATTGGTATCGGCTAGTACTAAAAACGTACTCAGTTTGGAAAAAATGGTATCGATGCATCACTAAACTAAACTGTAACACTGCACTTGTCAAACTCTCAGTTATTTTGTCTTTCAGTGTCAGATGAGACGACTCACCTCAAAGCCCTTTGTCTTAGCTGCGCTCCAGAACTGATCGAAGTATTTCACTCTGTCGTTTATGGCATCGATGATGATGAAGGGGAAAAACCCATCATCCAGAGTCTTCTTGAAGGTTTTCAGCATGCTGTTTCTGTATGTGTCCTCCATCTCCGGCTCATATTCATATTCAAGGACCTGAAAAGTGAACGCAGCACTTTATAGAAACTTTTTAAGCACCACCAAATCGTTTTAAATGAACAGTGCACTTCGCTCAGACCTTTGTCTTCACACGTTTCCCCGTATCAGGATCTCGCTCCTCTTTTTCAACTTCTGTCATGAAGTAGTCATCCAGGCCGAGCACTCGTGGCGGAGCTCCACCACACTCCACCTCCTTATCCTGAGGAACAGCAGACACTCAAAGTTCATATGAAGAAGAACATATTTAAGCAAATCTGTCACACATCCTTCATCCACAATCATCGCTTTCGGGTCATGTGGTGCTTTTGTTCAGAACAGCAATGCACCCATCTGAGGGTTGACTTATGTTTTTCTGATCTGAAACTGATACAATTATTAATAAACAAGGAGACTGATAATGGATACACAGAGCTGATATTAGGGGTGGGCAATGGGATAAAATATTGTTATTGTGATGCGTTATGCCATAATATTTTTACTGAGCATACTTTGGATATTGTCAGTACTTAAAGAACTCTGACATACTTCACTTCATCACAAGGAGAACATAATTAGGCCCAGTCCCACTTCACCCCTCGCCCAAACCCCAAGAAAACTTAATATTGCGATGCATATCGTGTATCATGAAAATGTATAACTTTTGCCTTCTAGCCCCCCAGCTGATATTCATTCTCCATGTATTTGGAGTTTAAATTGTGAATTAACAGAAACTTTCTACATGAAACATTAATGAAACAAACACTATACCATTATAAAAAATAAACCATACGGAGCTTCCAGACTGTACAAACATTTGGAAATTATGATGAAAAAAAACTGTAAAGGGACACTTTACACAGATGAAAATCTAGCTCGTAAACAGCTCTGAAACAAACGTAATTAAATAATACTTTCCTGAAACAATTACAATAAACAGACGTTTTGATTCAGACGTGTTGATTAGTCAAACCTGACACGTCATGCTTATTTCGCTCCATTCAGTAATGCTGTGCGCTGGGCAACGAGCCAGAGAAGCCAGAAGTGTTTTTCAGTGATGACTGCATTAGACATCTGCATGCACCACGTAAAAGTCTTTTTATCGGCAGAGAAGTTAAAACGCCAATTATCGGATCAAGATCGGCTCTGATAATCGGTCGACATCTACACTGATCCAACGTAAAGATCAGCATTACCCACATCAGCTGGAGATGTGCATGTAAAACTGAATGACTCACCCGAATGAGTTTGGCCAGGTGGCTTTTTCCACTTCCTGGCAGGCCTCGCATTATTACCACAATCTGAAACATAAACAAAAACATGTTGCTGAATCAGCACATCACAATAAAAGACCAGAGCGAATCAGAAAGAGCCTAAAGTCCTACCCTGTCAGGACGATTCGCTCGTCCAGGAGGCTTCAGAATATCTTCTACGTTTTTGGTCTCTGGTTTCTTCTCCACTCGCGGGGCAGGAGGGGGAGGGGGCGGCAAGGATGCTGAGGGGGGAGGCCTTTCGTCGGGATAACTCCGCCGGTCATCTGAAAGGAAGGAATACCCAGATTAGGCGCGTTTCAACAGAAATCAGGTAGAACTGCAACAATTAGTCAATAAATTTGATTATTAAAAGGGGACCTATTTTGTTTTTCCATTTTTCGTGCTCTTCCATTAGTGTGTTGTATCATTTTGTGCATGTAAACGTTCTGCAATGTCACAAAGCTCATAGTTCACTCCAGAGGGAGAAACTCTCTCCCAAAGAAACCACTTTTCTCTGCTGCCTGAAACGCCTCGTTGGAATTCCAGCCCTTCGTTACAAGATGAAGCAATCTTGTAACACAGTTCTTACTGCCCACCTACTGGCAAGCTTGGCACTTCCCTTATACAGTGCACAGCAGCTACTGGAGAAGGAAGAGTGTGTCCAGTGTCGTCATGTGGAAAAGATGCTGACCTGACTTTCAGGATCAACTCTGGATCAAACTGATACAGCAGAACCGACACTGCTCAGGAGAAAAGGTTCTGTCTGCAGACTGCAAGACAGGGGCGGAACACAGAGGGGTAGATCCGCTCTGGAGGTTGACCAGTCAGAACAGAGTGGAGGAGCTGACTAATCAGAGCACACTGGGCTCATCGGGAGGTGGGGCTTAAAGACACAGGAGCTCTAACAGAGTGTTTTAGACAGAGGATGAATAGAGATGTACAGTATGAGAAAAGTAATGTGTTTTTGGAACATTGAAGCTGTAAATCTATTTATGTAAAGCCAAAAATACAATTATGAACACTGAAAATGAGCATAATAGGTCCCCTTAAAAAAAAATTGCTAATTGTACACAGAAATTCATCTCTGATTAGTGGTTGTATTTATTAATGTTAATGAAGGCAGTAAAATAAGCTGCAGAGATTTTAGTGCAAAAACCCAGAGTCACCTAAATACTCTGCTCTGGAGATCCATCACCACATATCAGCCAAATCCAGAAATCAGTCTGATATATGATGTTTAATATTTATACTGATATTTTTTAAGTATATATTTTTAGATACTGATATTATCTCACTGTACATCCCTAAGAAAAGGTTTTGTTGGCAAAATGGCTTCCATCGCTATAGAAAAATCTGCTTGTCGTACACCTGACACTTTAAAAGATAGCGGAGGCAAAGAGAGGGATCAAAGAATGCAGATGTATTTGTTGATGTGTAGGTGACCGGTTAAATCTATAAAGGTTCTTAATCACAGAAACACATCACTCGCTTCCAAACTGGCTGTTAAACTCCCCTTTCAGTTTACAAACCCAGATAGCTCCTTTACTCACTTCCATAGCCTGAGGGCCCATGGTCATAGCGCTCGAGACTTCTCTCATAGGAAGACCTGTCGTAGCCCGGCCTGCTGTAAAGCTCTCGATCCCGGCTAGAACGCCCCTGGTGCTCTCGCAGGTCTCTCTCACGGTCCCTGTATCCTGTCCGCAAAGGGCCTGGGGGAGGCCTAAACGAGACACAGTCAAGGATACGATAACCAAAATAAGCACATTATTTTGAGGACAAGTAGTCAAGCGTCTGCAGGACTAACGCTGAAAACATAGTCAAATCTGAAGGTAAAATGAGCACGCATAAATTTGACCAACAGTTTTGTTACTAATCAGTTTCATCTTTTGGCGTATTTGCACAAACTTGCGTCATGCAGAAGGGTGTTTAAATCTGAACGTAATATTTTAACAGCCTAAAAAGGCCTTTATTTGGACTTGAATAGTCAAAATTGTCAATTACATCAATAATTTCAGCAATTTACTATAAAATAGGAAAATTGCCAGTTCTCTTTGTTCAGTTGAGCTTTATGGCTGCAAATGTGGGTCAGTAAATGAAGCTGCAGATCTAGTCTACCTTAGCTAGCTTCATTACCACAAGGCGGCGCATCACACTAATTTTACAGCACTGCTGCCACCATAAGGTGAAGGCAAGAACTACAGCGTACTGGCTGGCAGGTCACTTATAACACACTAAAACAGCACACCTCTCATCTCGGGAGTAGCGCTCTCTTTCATATCGTTCACGGTCATAATCTGCAGAGGGCCTGTCTCGGAGCATGTCTCTTTCCCATTCTCTTCCGTACTCCCGCTGGTCAATGTATGGATCAGCTCTTCTGTCGTAGTATGGGTCTCGACGGCCTAGAGATTCTAATGAAGGAGGCATAAAACACATCAGATCATCAAAGGAACATGAAGCAGTCTCCAGCGTTAACTGTAAAACTCTAAGGAACCAACCTTTCTCATATCGATCAGACGGCAGCGGATCAGGCCTCAAAACTATTCTTTCACCATATGAGATTCTCTCCACTTTGGTGCCTACATCTGTTTTACAGAATACAAAATGACTTTTTGTTTGAAAACATTAAATAATATTTTGAAAATTCAGCCTATTAACATCTTCAAGACTTACCATGACCATGACCGTAGTCCACTGTTTTGGCAATGAACGTGGGCGCAGGGGCTGGTGCTGAGGCTGTATGGAGAAAATCTGTAACTGGTGTTGCTGAGGGCAACCCGGATTCCAAGGGTCTAACGGGAACAGCCTGCCCAGTTTCAGACAGCAGATTGGTAGCCTTTTAGAGAGACAAATAAAATTATTTTACAATGATCTACAAGACCACAACAGTAAACGAGAGGGTTATAAACAAATCAAGGGCTTACCTGAAGTGCACTTTTAACCTCAGGAGGGATTTCTAGTCCAAGGAGACCAGCAGGAATCTCAGGTGCCAGTCCAGCAGATTCAGGTGTAGACGTATCTCCAAAAACTTTCTTACTCTCTTGTAGCTCTCTATTAACAAAGCCAATAAGGGGAAAAAAAAAATCAATCACTTCAAAAACAACGTAATACAAACTGATGCAGGGGTGAACCTTGCAATCTTATCCATAAATGGTGTGTCCCTCTTGCACGTTCACAATTGATCAGGTGTGCCCTGACTTGGGAGAACCGAAACCCTTTGCAAAAAAGGACTGGCAGACCCTACAGAAATGTCTGCATACAATTCTTACCTTATCATTTTCAGCTCCTGAGCTGCTTTGAGAATGATCTCGTGCTGCCTTTGAGAAAGAGCGAGCACAGCTTTAGCTGCCCCTGGAGATGTCTGATCAAGTGGAGCATCAGAAGAACTGCTGGGGGGCACTGTGGCTGAAGGAGGAGCAGGTCCTGCTGGAAGCTCAGGATTTCTTTCATAAAGTGGTTCTTCAATGTGATGAGGGTATGTTCTCTCTGGTGGTGGAGGAGGAGGCAGTGGCTGTCTTTCCCAATCAGGGCGTGAATGGAAAGGGGGTTCCCTATCTCTGTCTCGAAAAGGAGGTCCGTCGGCATAGCCAGGTCCTCTTCGTTCTGCTCTTATTCGATCCTCATCCTCATATGGTGATGGTCTCTCCCTCTCCTCCCTCCACTGATCTTCTCTTATATGCTCTGGTGGCCCGTGTGGTGGATGTGGAGGAAAGTCACGGTCTGGGCGCAGTCTTCCCCAATCCTCACGTGGGTGGTAAAACTCCTCATCTTCCTCATAATCTCGTTGACGGTAATCAGGTGGTGGTCTTCTGTACCCATCTTCTTCTGGACCATATTCGCTGCTGTATTCTTCATCATATGCTCCCCCAGAGTCTTCAAGGTGGGGTGGGGGTCTTCGCCACCTCTCTCTTGGCATTGGAGGGGGTCGCATTGGTGGCCTTCTCATCTCCCTCTCAATCATTTCACGAGGTGGTAAGGGAGGGTGGGGTGGCCTGGGTTCCCTGCCATGAGGATGAGGGGGCCAATCGTGTTCCCTGTCATCATGGTAACCTGGTTGACCCATCTGGTCTCTATCCAATATTTCATGAGGTGGAGGTGGCCGCCGGATGTCTCGCCCCATCATCTCATGGCGTGGTGGCGGTCCCCAGGGACCGGCTCCACGTCTGAATCGAGGCCCCATAGGTTCTCTATTCATATGGGGTGGCCCATGTGGGTCATGTTCCATAGCGCCTGGTGGAGGAGGACGTCGTGGAGCATGGGGCATAAAGCGAGGATGGAAAGGAGGCCGCCTAGGTCCTTCAGGAGGAAAGGGGGGTCTATGGTGCATCGGTGGCCTTCTCTCATTCCAGTACGGATCTCCTTCTTCCCAGTATTCTGACTGTTCCTCTTGCCAGTGTTGTTCTGGACCCTCTGGGGGCTCTATTCGTGGACCTCTAGGTGGGCCATGCTCTTCAGACTCTTCATAATACTCTTCTGAGAAGTGATGCTCTTCTGGTTGCCACATTTCATGGGGTCCCCGGTCGTCCGTCATTTGAGGTCGTTCTCGCCAAGCATAGTCCTCCTGCTCCTCAGCTTGTGGCTGGTGGTCATAGGAACCTTCCTCTGGGAAACTGGGGTCAGACGTCAGAGGCAGACCCACTGGTCCACCATACTGTCCACGACCACGTCCACGACCTCTTCCTCGCACTGGTAAAGGGGCCTGGCCCCTTCCCCTACCCCGCATTGGATGTGGTGGACCAGTTTGCATAACCTCTTGTGGGCCACCAGGAGGCTCCATGGGCATATCTGGTTTAAACGGCCCTTGTTGTGGGGGCTTTGGTCGTTGCTGGGGCCCGTTACTTGCACTGTTAGGTTTTAGTGGTTCTGAACTTGAGTTTTGAGGTGTTTTATTGGCAGTGCTAAGTGGTGGCTTTGGAGGAGCCAATGAGGATGTTGATACAGGTGTTTTGGAGGTCTCTTTTGCCAATTCCTCTGTTTTAGTAGTCTGTGTGGCAGGTTCGTCAGCTTTCTTGCTTGTATCCTTCTGAGTTTGAGGGATAGGCTCACTTTGAACAAAAAATCCATCACCTGAATCCATTACATCATCTGACATGGACTTAGAAGTGGGAACAATAGGTGTTTTTTCTTGCGGTGTTTTGCTATCATTCTGGCCAGTGGCTGCGCTCTGAGATTGAAGACCTTGTGCTTCATTAGGTTTATCTTGCTGAAATTTGGTTTGATTTAAAGGACCAGGCTTGTCTTTGGGGCCTGGGACAGGCTGTTGGGGCGGTCCAGGAGGTGGCCCAGGAGGTCTCTCAAAACGAGAGGGTGGACTCTGCCTTGGGGGATTCTCAAATCTTCCTGGAGCCCCTGGTCGAATCTGATTACCTCTGGGAGGTCTTACACAATTCTGACCAGCATCAAATCTAGGAGGCCCACTAAAGCGCTGCTGTGGTGGCGGTTCAAATCTTGGGCCCCTAGGTCCTTCAAACCTAAAAACAACAACTTAAAGTCAACAAAACAATTTTCAAACAAGTACTGTACTCTATGAGTGCATAAAGGAGAACGCTATTTCAAAAAAAACATTGCAGCATAAACACTGAAGAGATCTAATCTGCATTACTCTATGTTATGACCTTTCATTACCTTGGACCTCTAGGCCCTTCAAACCTTCCATGAGGACCAGGCTGCCTTGCCGGAGGACCAGGTGGACCAGCAGGTTTGTATGGTTCAGACGGACCCTCTGGTCCTGCAGGTGGGCGCGATTCAGGAGCATTTGAGCCTTTTACGCTCTGCTGGCCCTGAAAACGGGGAGCTGACGACAGATCCATACTATTCGGTGGCACAGAGGGGCCTATCTGGCCAGTCATCTGCATGTGTGCCTCTGGTCCAGGAGGCCTAGTCTGTCCATATGGTCCCATCATACTTCCATAGGGGTCAATGGCACCATACTGTTGCTGCATGGCTCTCAGTGTAGTGACTCTCTCATGAAGATGTGCTGAAGTTGAGTTCATTTGTTCCTGCCACTGTCTCCACTGGCCTTCATAGTCCTGGAGCTGGTCTTTGTGAGGATAGGCCTGAAACTGCTCCAGCCAGAGTTTAAAGTGTCTGTCCCACTCTTGCAGCACTGGAGCAAACTGCTGCTGTTGCATTTCATAGTGCTGCAACTGCATGTCTATGGGCATTGTCTGAAGAGGAGACAAAAAGAAGCAAAGACTCATGCACCTGTACTCAGCTTTACATATTCAACTAAAACACTTATCTAAACCCAAAGCCACATGACCGTAACGCCTGGCCCACATTCCAGAATCTTCCTAACAGAAGTGGAAAACATGAGATCCCATGCATATAATGCGAATTATTGGTCTTTAGTCGTCCTTCTGTTATCACGTCTCACAGTACATGACTCCCCCAGAACACCACAACACATTACAATGACAAGCCAGAGTCTCAATCGTCTCAGAATTTCTCCCACACGTGACTTTAGATTGAGAACACTACAGATTACTGTGCTTTTTATGTGTACATTCAGTTGTGTAAAAGTGCAATAAAATATTTTTTGCTACTTCTTTTAAGTCCAAATGATTTCTATCCTTCTGGCTACAGAGGAATGCTTACACTGATTAACTCCATCAAACACAAATATGCTGTGACGTTTGATGGTGTAGTTGGAGGTAAAGACAGAATTTCGCTGACCCTCCATGGACACGATAATTACATGACTCTAGTGATTTGTGTACTTTTTTCTCTGTGATGCAAACACTGGTGCAGTACTTCAGGTAATTATAGATGTGTTATTGAGGATAATAACTCAATCAGGACTTTGGAAGCCGTAGCCGGCATTGACTGCTCAAATGCATTATACTAGGGCTGGCCAATAAAGGTTAACGATAATTATTGTGATATAATTTTCCTCAATAGAAGTATAAGAAACGTTCAACAAAAGTGAAAGAAAGAAGTGGGTTCATGCATGTTACAGCCCTGATTTAAACGAAAGTAAACTTAGGATTCTGTGTGTGGGGCACTGGAGAGCGGGAGAACGCTATCTTTCCAGGCTAGCTGTTTTTAGCAGCTGGCTAAATTGAAGCAGCGCACCGTCACTCACACAGCACAGCGGATTGATGTTATTGTAGATCAAACATGACAAAAAAGTGCTGATTTCAGTTTAAACGTACCTAAAAGGAGGACTGCTTGTCTGGTGCGAGAGATTCACACACAAACATCAGAAAAATTGCAGTTCACCCCTCAAACTCTCAAACTACTACGACGATGTGGTAGAAGTGATGGCAGTAAGGCCGTGTGATCCATCACTGACGTACCGAGCCGGCTAATTAGAGCTGGGTGATATGGCCAAAAATGTTATCACAATAAACAAAATTCATATCGCACACTATCGATACATATCGCGATAAATGTCAAATCATTATTTATAAGTTTGAAGGCTGATTTTTGCTCCTGGGTGGTTAACTGCTGTTTTAAACTATCAGCAGCTTTTTATTAGAAGCTTCATGTTCCACCTTAAATAGTGCCACAGTTATTATAACGTCTCAGGTGCCAGAATGTAACTGCTGCACCATTTAAGGAGGAATAGGAAAATTTTAATAAGAAGCTGGTGGATAGGAAGCCACTTCAGCCTTATTGTTCCCTGAGAATAAAATCAGGCCGATACATGACGTTACTGTCCTGCCTCACCTGTACAACTCAGAACATGTAAACATTACAGATTGATTTTATGCAATGAAGTTAACTGCTGCGAATTCAGGTTAATGGTGATGTTAATGATGCTCTGCACTCCCTTAAAACTGAAAGGTAAATGGTCAGAGTAAACGAAATAACTAATAACTAATTAAATGTTTTAATATCTTATCTACTCTTTTCTGGACTGAAAATCGAGCAGCTGCTCCATCTCTGTCATTTATTCTGAAATTTCTTATCCCATGCGAATCAATCAAACTTTACCAACATCCTGAGGTAAACTGGCACCACCCATCTCCCCACGGAGACCTTATCCCATCCCAACAGGGTTTAAGACACTTGATTACCAACGGCGTAATAAAAATGCTGCATCTACTCTTGGTTTTTTGTCTTGCTTTCTCACCCCTGATGCGAAAAAGCTGAGTCTCTACTGGGAAAGGTCACTAAATCTGGAACCCTGAACATCACTGGAGCACATAAAGACAAAAAGAAGCACTCTACTTAGAGTCTAATGTGGTCCATCTCAAAGATCGTTAAATGCGTGATGCTGAGTCCTGATTCAGCACTACCGCTCATACCTGTAGATGTGCTGGCTGCTGAATGACTTGCTGGTACTGCTGCAGGACCTGCTGCAGCTGAGCATGTTCCTGCATCAGCGCCTGGTACTGGTACCCAGCTCTCTGCTGCTGAACGTGCTGCCACTGAGCTGCTGCCGCCTGTAACTGCTGCAGACGAGCCGCCTCCACCGGGTCCCCGGAGTCAGACACCCCGCTGAGCTAAAAGACGGAACACAGAGGGAACGAAAACAGAGCGGCTAAAGAAAAACCACACAGGTAGTTCAGAGGTAGAGATGTTGACAGATGCTGATAGGGGATCTGTGAGAGCCCACAGACAGATATCTGAACGATTTCACTGGAATTATCCTAAAAAAATTCACAGCATCAATTTTAGTTAAACTTCCCTACATAAATTAAGTTCATATTTGATGTTTAACTACTGAATACACAGAAAAATTTTCAGAAGGTCAGTAATACTACAGATAAATATAACATTTACCATTATTGTGATGAATTACATCACTATAAGCTTTTCAGAAAATAATGTTGATATAGTCAGTATTTAAAATCACTTACAAATGCATGTTTGATTAGAGAGAGCATAATTAGCCATGCAATCGGTTTTAGTGCAGCAGTTTTTGCATTTTATGTTTAAATATGAAACATTCTTTAGAAACAAAAAAGGTTGAAGACATTTCACTTTTTGAACTAAAGAAAAAACATGCTCATTTTTTTGTTTATTTCCTTTTTAGTACCACTGCAAAAACTTTATTAAATGTTTTGGTATTTATTTAATGACCTTGACTATGGACTGTAAAAATGATAGGATATGAACAGTGAATGTAAAGCTGTATGGCTGATTCACCCCTCACTCACTTCAGAGGGTTTCTCAATTCTTGCTTTTCACTAAAACCACTGTCAGTGTTCAAAACTAGGCAGCCTATTAGAGTGGAGTGGGCGGGGTTTATGTAATAGCCACACCACACTTAACTGACTGCTTTTTCCTCCTGAGGAGCTTACTAAAAATCTGGATATGTTTACACCTAATGTGTTAGAATATTATTGTGGGAATTTCTCTTCCTCACCTTTCACAACAGCCAAACATCAAACAAGCCCTAATGAACTCAGGAATCAATTCCTAAAAGTTCGGCATAATTAAACGTTTAAGATGTAAGCAGAGTCGTTCAGAGTGGTTTGGTGTGAAATGCTCTGTTCTAGAGAAACTTACCAAGTCAGAATTGTTCACAGTGGTGGTGATTGGAACCAGGCGTCCACCTTTAAAAGCTCCCTCACAGAAAGTTCTTACATGGAATGGTTATGAACTCACTGCCTGATGTTTGAGACACTGTTTTATGATCGTTTTGAGAACTTAAACTCCATTCATGGTGGAGGGATACTTGCAGGGCACTGTGAGGCAAAATAGTCCTCAAAGAAAACAGATTTTCTACTATTTTTCCCATCACGGAAATGATTGTTCTTCAAGAGTTCTCTAGCAAAAAAAAAGGTTAGAACCGTATATAGAACCATAAACACTCAAAGAACCCTCTGCATGATTAAAGGATTACATGGAGAATGTTTTGTAGATGGTTCTATATAGCATCAAAAAGTGCTCTTTTATTATTACGATGTCACCTTTGACCCTTTTTGGTGCTATATAAAACCATCTACAGCACATTCATCATCAATCTAAAGAACACTTTTCACAACAAATCACTCTGAATCACTCTGTTTACATCTGAATTATAAGAGAATTTTGGAAAATGGATGAAGTTCCCCTGTAATGGTCTAAACTGGACTGAGGAGCAGAGCTGATGTCTGATACCTTAGTGTCCTCAGGTGGAGGGGGTGGGGGAGGCTCCTCTTTCGGAGGTGGTGGAGGTGGTGCGCTCTTCGGGGGTTCAGCAGGAGGTGGAGGAGCTGAGGAGGTCTGTTCATTTCCTCTGGGTGGACCCCCGCCTGCGCTCTGGTTCTGCTTCGCCTTTTCATTCTTTAACTTCTGTAAGTTCTGAAGGTGCTGTTTGTACCAGTACTCCTGCTGCTCCTGCAGGAGGTAAAGACACATTTTACTTCACAGTCAGGACAGAAACATAATTCATGCAAACACGCAAACGCACACTTCACAACAAACCACTCTGAATCACTCTGTTTACATCTGAATTATAAGGAGATTTTGGAAAATAGATGAAGTTCCCCTGTAATGGTCTAAACTGGACTGAGGAGCAGAGCTGATACCTTAGTGTCCTCAGTTGGAGGGGGCAGGGGAGGCTCCTGTTTCGGAGGTGGTTTCACAAACCAAGTGTCAAAACACATTTCATAGCGGAAAGCAAGCAGAGCCTGCATTCTGACCTTTACAGCAGGGGGCGCTATAGTGATAGCCCAGATACTGCGTTGGTTTTCACCTGGCACGTCAACGGTGCCGCCATTTCAGGGAGGTTAACATCACTGCTGGACTGTATTCAGTACCATGACAGAGCGGTAGAGTAAGAAAAGTACTGTCCAAAATTATACTATTTCAAAAATATTGCACTCAGAAAAAGGGATAAGATTATGTAACGGAGAGAACGCAGCGATCCACACTCATGTTTGTGTCATGTTTATTGTTTGTATGAAGTTTATGAGTAGATATGGCCATGTGGTTAGTAAAGTACCTGATGGTGTGATTGTTTTTCCTCTGGTTTTATTTTAAGCTTATGTCACAGCCTGTACAGAGAATTTTAACTTGATTTAACAGTAAGTAGCTATTTATTAATTTATAATGACTATTAATGCTGAGTAAGTACTGTAGGTAAATTACATCATTCCTTAATCCGTGTAGACATTCACAACAAATTAGCAACTTCTTACACAAGGCTGAAGTCGCTTCTTATTTGCCAGCTTCTTGTTCGAATTTTTCCATTCCACCTTAAACAGTGCTGTCTCAGGCACCAGAATGTAACTACTGTACAATTTAAGATGGAACGGGAAAACAAGAAGCTGATGAATGAGAAGCCGCAGCTGAATCTCAGCCAAAGACTGTTTACTATTATTGTTATTACTTTAAGTATTACTATAGAAGTTTTAATATATGGCCCTTCAGGTTCCATTTCGTTCTAACTTAATAAACAGAACTTTGTGTCGTGAAAATATCCTGGAATATCATGATGTACCATTTTTGCTATATCGTCCACTCCTACACTCCTCAGGGGTTCTTTACTAAAGTCAGTGGTTCTATTTAGAATGGCTCTTTGCATGGTGAGATGGTTCTTCAGATTGACGGAGAATGTGTTGTATATGGCTTCATACAGCACTAACAATGGTTCTGCTGTTGCATACAAGCTTGCCAATGTACGTAACAATAGAAGAGTCCTTGTTGGCGCTATACAGAACCCTTTCCAAAAAGGTTCTATACAAAACCATACACAACACATTCTCTATCAATCTGAATAACGATTTCACCAGGCAAAGAACCATTTAAGCATGCAAATCGTTCTATATAGAACCTATGACTGGAAATAGAACTACTAGCTACCTTTACTAAAGACCCACCTTTTTTAAGTGTGTACACAAAACCACACGAGCCGTGTAAGTGGAGCTCTGGAGGACGTAAATAATAATGTAGATTATGGGCTCTAAATTAACACTAACTGAGATTATACTGAACAGTGAGACAGTGCAAGTTAACTGCTGCGTCGTTTAAGGTAAAACGGGCAAAGTCGAATAGGAAGACGACTTGCCTGCAGAGTCATGGAGGAGAAGTCGGTTTTCTGGGCTGGTTCCTCCGCTGGAGGCTCGCTGGGTTTCGGAGCGGGTTCATGTGCGGGAGTTTTGGGCGGTTCAGGCGGACCTCTGGGTTGAGGAGGCTGCGGCGGGTCGCTGAGGCTGCTGCTGACCGGCGGCAGGTTCCCAGGCCCGGCGGAGAACCCCGCAGCGCCCGCCTGCCAGGGACCAGGACCGGGACCGGGACCGGGACCGGGGTGGTGCAGCACCGACTGGAGCTGGCGCTGGTGGAGCTGCTGCAGCTGCTGCATCTGCTGAAGGTGCTGCTCATGCAGACTGGAGAAATTGGACTGGGCCGCGGGCCCGGACGGAGCTCCGAACCCCCCGAACCCCGCGAAGCCGCCGGCGTTGGGCGCTCCGCGGGGCGGGCCGCCGAAGCTGCTCCAGGCCGGGTACATGTTCTCACAGAGAGACTCTTAACAGGAGCTACAGACTGATCCCAGTCCCGGTTCAGTCCGCGGAGCGCATTATATCAGCGTACACCGTCTGTAGGCAGAGCTCGGTTCGTACTGTTTGGTCTGTTCTGTTTATTTTAATATATTTTGTATTTTTTTTTCGCTCTGTCGGCCTCCGCGCGGCTGTTAGCACCAAGCTAACCGGAACGCTAACAAAAAACGAGGCTGCGTCATTACGTCCACCAACATGCGTCATCGCGTACGTACGTTTGCGTAAGGCGGAGCCAGAGAAGCGTAGAGAGGAGAATATCTTCTGGGTTTCTCAAACGCTAGAGGGCGCCCCCGAGTGAGTCCAAAAAGAATAGGTTTAGACGGAGCATTTGAGCAAAATCAAAGTTTATAAATGCTTAAACATTTTGAATGTAAAATAATACATTTATTTTCTCAACACTAATTAGCATAAACCATTTGAACACTGTTGTATATTATATTTTTAAGAGCTTTTAAACTCGAGTTAAAGGAAATTAAAAAGGCGCCCCTTGTATGTCCATGACGTCTGTGCGTGCGAACTACCAATGAGCTGCTCCGCTCGCCAAACAATCAGCACGCTGTAGCAGTAATGCCAGCCTTCTGCTGCCCAAAACCTGTTTGCTGTAGAAAAAAGGAGATATAAAGTATAAAGGTATGTTATCTTTGCTTTTTTAGTGAAATACGTCCTTCCACTTTCTAAAATTAAAGGAAAGTTCTGGGCAAGTGATTAGAAACCATTTTAACTTTTTCATTTTTAGCCATTTGAGCTCCATTTACTCCCATTTCTTGAGGACTCGCTCGCGGGTGCCCTCTGCTGTCCTGCAGTCCTGCTTTTGATATAACGGGGGAAATAGAAAGTGTCCAGGCTCCTCATAAACCGGCTATGGTACGGTTAGAACGGGATGTGAGATTGGCAGCACACTGGTTTATGAAGAGTCTGGCTTCTTCCACTGTTATATCAGAAACATGGCTGCAAAATGCCAGAGGATGCCCATGAGCAAGTACTCAATGGATTGAGGTGGATGGAGCTAAATAGCTAAAAATGAAAAGATAAAGTAGTTTCTAATCACTTACACAGAACTGAAGGCTGATAACTTACTGCTACTGAATGCTGATTGGTTAGCATTAGTGCTACTGAGTGCTGATTGGTTAGCATTACTGCTACTGAATGCTGATTGGTTAGCATTAGTGCTGCTGAGCTCTGATTGGTTAGCATTACTGCTACTGAACACTGATCGGTTAGCATTACTGCTACTGAGCTCTGATTGGTTAACATTACTGCCATTACTATTCTATTCTAAAGTTCTGTAACTATTTTTCATTGTTCAGTGCTGCTGTGTTCTGAAGCGTGTTGGTACTTGTTTGAGGAAAGAATGTGTTTCATCTTTATTTCCAACAAATCACAATTTGAAAATCATGGACACTGTGTCCTCCAGGCTAAAGAGCACTTAGCTTGTTACACAGTGCACAGTTCAAAAGCCAGTAATAATGATGGTGTAGGGGTGCATTAGTGCACATGGCATGGGTGACATGCACATCTTTGAAGGGACCATTAATGCTGAACATGTTTTGGCAACATTTGCTACCATTCAGACGACGTCTTTATCAGGAAGGCCTTGATTATTTCAGCAAGACAATGTAAAACCACATTCTGCATGTATTACAACAGCATGATTCTATATTAAAAGAATCCATGTGCTAAACTGGCCTGCCTGCAGACAAACCTGTCACCACCAAAAACATTTGGCACATTATAAAATGAAAAATATGACAAAGGAAACCTGAACTCATGAGCAACTGAAATCCTATATCAAACAAGAATGGGAAAACATTTTACTTTCAAACCTACAGCAATTGGTCTCCTCAGTTCCCAAACACTTAAAGAGTGTTGTTAAAAGAAGAGATGAACACAGTGGTAAACATGCCCCCGTCCCGACTTTTTTGGAATGTGTTGTTTTGGCATCAAATTCAAAATGGGCAAATATTTTTCAAAAAACAATAAAATTTCTCAGTTTCAACATTTGATTTGTTGTCTTTGTACTATTTTCAATGAAATACAGGGTTTAAATTATTTGCACATCGTTTAATTTTGTTTTTATTTACATTTTGCACAGCGTCCCAGCTTTTTTTTGGGGGGGAGGGGAGAAAGACAAAAGTTACTGATCTGAAGAGCTAAGAGCCTCAAGCAGAGTTAAGGTGGAGGCTGCAGTTAGGAAGAGACCCATCAAGAGCTTTAACACAAATACAGCAAGCTTAAATTGATCTTGTGCTGGACAGGAAGCCAATGAAGAGAGACCAGCAGTCTACTTCAGTCCCGGTTTTAAGAAGCTCTCACACAATTGGCCTCATCATTTCCTCTCGGGGGATCCCTAGCACCACCTTAAGGGCTGTTCTTTGCTGTATTAGCTCAAGTGAAGGGTGTTAGATGAGCCCTCAGGGTTTTTCCGACTCTGACTCTTGACTCCTGCTGCTGGAATCAGTGGAGCCGACTCCCTGACTACACTTTATTATAACTAAGAACCCCAGAGCCAGGGATAAAGGAATATAGCAGATACTAAACCATCCTAAAACTAGATTTCAGCCTTAAACCCCATTCATGGTGGAGGGATACATGCAACGCACTGTGAGGCAAAATAGTCCCCAAAGAAAACTAGTCATGTAGTCATGATGACCCCTGGTTCCTATCACCACCATTATAAAGAAATCTGAACCATTTCATACCAAACCAGTGAGGAATTTGGTGAAATAGGTGGAATTCCCCTTCAAGTCCTCTACGGAGGATTGCAGTAATCTGTATGTGAAGGAATGACTTTTTTCTAAGTCTTGAAACGAAAGAGTTTTGAAATTGTTGGGTTGATCTGCAGGTCAAATCTGAGGTCAGGACTAAAAATGACGGTAGATTCTTAAATGTGGTTTTGGATGTTGTTAGAGAGCTCCTAGACCATTTACTACATTTTACGCTGGTAAATTCTTCATATCTTTGATTATAATACGCTTATATACATGCACTATTTCATACCAATACTGGCTTCCTCATTTTGTTTCTGTTATTCTGTTTGTATTTTTCCATGTAAGTCACATTCTCCACTTTCTATGTCCTGTTTTATGTTATTTTATAGTTATATGAGAAGTTTCAGTCAGGTTTTTGTTCTAACTATAGTACTGAGATAGCATTGGTTCATGTTGTGAATGAAGTCAGGCTCAGGGCTGATGCACAAAATCCTTCTATTCTGGTCTTATTGGATCTTAGTGCAGCTTTTAATACCTTTGATCACAAGATTCTAAGTCTATTTGCATGTAGGCCTCTCAGGTACAGCTTTAGAATGATTTTAATCATATTTATTTAATAGACAGTTAATGGTTTCACTGGGAAGTCATTTACTGCAGACATGTAATCCTTCTTATGGAGTCCCACAGGGTTCAGTTTTTGGGGCTTTTGTTTTTCTCTTTGTTACCTCAAGGTGATGTCATTAGGAAACATAATATAAATTTTCATAGCTATGCTGACAACACACAGTTACACATTTCCATTCCTTATGATGATCAAGACTTTGTTGACAATTTTCTACAACTAAATCACGAAACAACTGAAATACTGATTGTTGGTGCTAAAACTCAGAAAAAGCTTCTTTATGAGAATCTCAGCTCTTTATCTTCATACCAAACGTTCATATAGGAAACCTGAGTGTGATCTTACTCTGAGCTCTGTTTTATCTGCATGTAAACAGTCACTAAAGTAGCTTTTTATCATGTGAGAAATATCATTAAAGTTCAGCCTTTTCTATCTCAAAGCGACATAGAGAAACTTGTCACTGCGTATGTTCAACAGAGTTGATCCCAGTAATGATCTTTGTACTAGAGAAAACAGTCCATCCTCTACAACTTGTACAGAACACAGCAGCACGGATCCTCACAACACCAACACAGAGAGCTCATATCACCCCCCGTTTACACACTGCACTGAATGTCTAGGAGAGATTTTAAAACTCTAAATGACCTTAAAGCTTCTGAATGTCTATCTATTTATGATCATAGATCTGCAAACACCTTCAGTAAAATACAGAAAATGTGGAGAGACTCTTTCTGTTATTCTGCTTCTAAACTGTGGAGCTTAGTTCACCTTTTATTAGACAGTCAAGCTCAGGGCTCACTTTTAATAAACATCTGAAAACGCAGCTCTTTAACTCAGTGCTTCATTAAAACTCTGTGTCTCATTGGTGTTTATCTTTTATGATTTTAAAGCAATCATTATGACCTCTTGTATTAACATTATCTCCTGTCTGTACAACACTTTGAGCTGCCACCAGCATGAAAAGAGCTCTGTAAATAAAGATATTATCATAATTATTATGAGTAGTAGTGCAAGAAGTATCATTATTAGTGTGATAATGCTCATTAATTAAAAAATAAAAGATTTTTAAATATGGAACCAATTCCATAAGCCACATTCAAGCTCTTCTTCATTAAAGATATATTTATTAAACATGAAAATTAATTATATTCTAATACCAACAGAGAAAAGTCAATAGGACAGTCATTCACTGGTTAATGTTTTACTGTAATGCAGTGTGAAGGTGCTCAGTCCAACAGCAGATGGCGCTGTAAGTCTTCGGGTAT
>JAILXH010089906.1:11705-25643 GCA_023558415.1 Piaractus mesopotamicus | reverse complement strand
AATAATAATAATAATAATAATAATAATAATAATAATAATTTTGTAGATCTCATATGTGTACATCTTAAAAAAATAAGAATTTCCTTATTCCTTATTTGGTTTCATATTTGGAAAGACCTTTGTGAGTGTGTACTGTAAAGGTTCTGTACCAGTGTAAGGGTTCTTCCTACATTTTGTAAAGGTTCTTTCAACTTCACACATTTCATTTTTTTTTTAATAAATAAGCTTTTACAACCCAGTATAACTGTAATGCTGTATACTATAATAAATGCTTAATTATTTTTATTATTATTATTATTTTATTTATTTATTTTATTATTAGTCGTAGTGGTAGTAGTAGTAGTAGTTGTAGTAGTCTTTAAAAAAGATTTCTTCAGGGGTTAGTAAAGAAAATGGTTCTGTATAGAACCATAAACACTCAAAGAACCCTTTGCATGATTAAAGAGTTCTTTGCATGGTGAAATGGTTCTTCAGATTGATGGAGAATGTGCTGTAGATGGTTCTATATAACCTTTTTGAAAAGTGTTCTAAATAGCAAGACAGCTAAGTGTTCTAAATAGCTAAATAGCAAAAAGGGTTCTTCTATTGTTATGTAACTTGTAACAATAGCAGAACCCTTTTTGGTGGTATATAGAACCATATACAGCACATTCTCCATCAATCTGAAGAACGCTTTCACAATGCAAAGTAATCATGCAAAGGGTTTTTTGAGTGTTCATGGTTCTATATAGAACCATTTTCTTTACTAAAGAACCATCTTTTTAAAGTGCGTGGTAGTAAATTAGTTCTAGTTGAGCATTGTTATCTGTAAGACTCAAATTCGGGGGCGTGGTGCCGTGGTTACGGGCGTGGCCCCGTGTCGAGGGGTGTGGTTTAGTTCCTCAAAGAGTCTGGAAAGCTGAGCGGCACAGCTGGATTAGTTTACTGACTCCTTAAATTCTCCTCAGCAGAAGAACCGCTTTAACATCAGAACTTAACTTTTAATCCAAACTCAGCTCACCTTCCAGGAGATACCAGGTGAGGGAGCCGCTCTGGAGTGGCTTTGAAGTGTCCAGTGTGGACAAGAAACTGGACTTTTAAAAGTTCTCCTGCCCAGCACACGTGCCTTCTTCACCCGCCGCGTTTCACGCAGTGCTGAGGGTCATATACCGAGGATCTCGAGGGAAGTGGCCTCGGAGAGCCCTGACCGAACTTCCTCCGGGAGCGGAGCGGAGCGAGTTCTCCAGCCACCTATCAGCCTCAATGGGGTTCTGAGTTGGTCAGGAAGCTCGGCAGCTGCGTGGCATGGCAGATAAAGGCCCGGTCCTCACTTCGGTCATCATCTTCTATCTGTACATCGGAGCCACGATCTTCCAGATCCTGGAGGAGCCCAAATGGGATTCCGCAGTGAAGGAGTACGAGCAGCAGAAAAAGCTCCTCCTGCAGAAACACCCCTGCCTGAGCAAGCAGGACCTGGACGGCATTATTGAGGTAAAGGCTGGGTTTTATCTGGAACTCCTTCGTTCCACCTTAAATGGCTCCAGCACGCTCAGGCCCTAGTGTAAGTGGTGTGGCGTTTAAGGTGGAACGGAAAATTGGAATGAGACGCCAGCTGTGGTGTTCTGGGCTGTATGAGGTCATGAAGGTGTGCAGTGGGTAGTAAGTGTGGTTAAGCGCAGGTTCTCCTCGTGCTGTCTGCGCTCGAGCCTTTTGTTGCCTCCCTGATGATGTAACTCAACAAGCTGGAACAGAAACCCGGACCTGCAGGTTTTACAGCCTGGAGCCCAAAACACAGCCTGCAATCAGGGGCAGGAGAGGGGTGGGGCTGGGGCAGGAGAAGCCTGATTACTTTAAAAAGTCTCCTGTAGATGTTTAAAGCTGATGTCTAGAAAGTTTGGCCTGTTTTGTAAGAGGAGAAGAACTGAAGAGGCTACACTAAGAAAAAGCAGCCAGTTATGTTATTTCCACAAATAAAATGTTACATCATCACAATTACTACCGTTTAAATTATGTAAACAATACACTGTTGTTTCAGTCAGGCGGAACACTGCTGAAAAAGGACCATTAGAATTACAATTACAAAACTGTCAGGAACCAGCAGACACACTCTCTGGTTTCTTTGTTTTTTTTTTCAGCAGGGAGCTCTAATCACTCCCGTTATAAAGGACACACAGAGCTGGTCAGTGTGACAACATTTAGCATTATTGTGGTAAATTATATCACAATATGCTTTTCTGATTGTGAGTTTTTGTCAGAAAGGCAATGTCATTGCATGCAAATGGTCATATATCGCTGCTGTCGGAAGAAAACCTCATATCTCCATTTTTGTTGCTTTTCAGTTTTTGACATACTTTGAAAATGCCTGTTTCCATTGTGTGTAAATTTCATGATGAATGGACTGAAAGAAATTACCCAAAATGATTGGAAAAGGTCTGGTTTCATTGACTTACATTTAAAGTAGAGTAGGTTTTTTCCTTTTCCTGTAAAGTTATCATTTTGGAGATACGAGGTGTTCTCCTGACAACAGTGATATGGAACTCATGGTTCTAAACAAAAGCGTTGCCTTTACTAAAGAACCCTTGAAGAACCGTCTTTTTAAGAGTTTAATCCAGATATGTAATATTTGTCTTTATGAGATCTTCTGTAAGAATATTAAGAAAATTACTCAACTTATTTATTGATTTTTTTTTAAGTTATTTAAAACAAAAATAACTAAAAAGCAGGACATACACAAGTTCTTTATTTTAAGCTTTTTATTAAAGAACCACTAAGTCTACCAGCACAAACAGCACTTCAGAGAAAAAGCCTGTTCATCTCTGCTTTTGTTACCTGTTGAACATCCAGCTCTGGGAGCTTGGTTGGGGTCAGCATACACTCAGCGTGAGCAGCTCTCTGACACTGGGGGTCTTTCGCTGCTAGCTTTGTGTTAGCATGCTGTCTGTGCAGGTGCTAGTTTCTGTGCACAGTTTGCACTTTACTGTCACATTCTTGTCCTTTTGCACAAACAGTTTTAAAGTAGTCAAAGCTCTAGGCTGCTCTGCTGTTTACAGCAGGTGTGTCGTAAAGCAGCTTTACAGAAAAATCTGGGTCTGAGGCCCCATGAGCGTCGCCAGTGGTGACAGTGGCAAGGAAAAACTCCCTAAGAGCAAAAGTAAGAAACCTTGAGAGGTACCAGGACTCAAAAGGGGAATCCATTCTCCTCTGGTGCACACCGGATAGCAAACAGTAACACAAGAGTAAAATGAACAGAGAACAAGGTTTTAACATTAGTACTAAATGTTAAAATACAGAACAGGGAAAAAGCAGGAGAAGCAATGTCTCTGATTAAATAGTTCGAGTCTGTGCAGCAGCATCATCATCAGGAGGGTCAGTTCTTGTAGGTACAGCCAAGTCATGTAATGACAGGTCAACTGATTTTTGCACTTTTAGTAACTGTAATTGTGTATTACTGTGACTGTAACTGTGACGTTACATTACTGCGTTACAGACACATGTAACATGATTACAGTAACATGTTATCCTCATGTTACATGTTACCCTCAACACTGGACAAGGCAAGTTTATTTATGAATCACATTTCATACACAAAGGCAATTTAATGTGCTTTGCGTAAAGACAAAGTGCAAATATTGAATAATCGAGCTTATGGCGTCCTGAATTCCAACACCTCAGAATTAATTTAAAAATTAAAGTGTTAAAGATAAAGACAGTAAAATAAAGGGGTTAAAAGAAAGTAAAATAGTGTTAAAATAAAGTGCTAAACAAAGACTCAAGAAAACAAGAATGTCTTTAAACTGGACCCAAAGAAGGCCACATTAGGAGAGTATTTGACCTCATCTGGGACTTGAAAACTTTCAACACTTTTTAAAATATTCTGATTGTATGGATTATTTGAATTTGTTTGATATTCCTTTTGAGGAGGTGTTAATATTTATCACAGATCTATATATATATATATATATATATATATATATATATATGTATATATATACACATATATGTGTAAAGATGTTCTATTACTCCATTACTTAATGATTTATTGAAAATATGTCATTTTTCATATTTTTCACTGGCTGTAATATTTCCTTCAGGGGTTTTATTTCATAAGTAGATATCAGTATGTTCAGTATGCGCCCTGCAGGTGTGCCAAATCTAGAACATCTTCAAAAGTACGTCACAGTATTCCAGCATACCAATTTCCGCAACAGGCTTCTTCACGAGTCTCCCAGAGTAACTGTACAGTTCCGGAGAGCAATTATTCAATCACACCCCTCTTTTTTATTATTAATCAGAAAAAAATAATGTAAAACGTTGATGTGAGTCTGTACGGAGCAAACAGTGATGTTTAACTGTTAGTTCATCATCTGGTTGCATTTAATAGACACATATTTGAACTCTTAACAGCTGAGTTTTTATGAGTCATTGTGAAGCCGCAGTCTCGTGTCTGCTGAAGCTCTGAGCTGTTTGTGTTTGTTGTACTGCTGTTCCTGCTTTAATTTCTTCACTCTGCTCTACTGACAGCCACAAACTGCACACTGTCCCAGAAACTCCTTAGAACTTTGAAAGCGAGCACATGTTCTGCGACTTCACTAAAACGGTAATGAACGACACTTCTGTTCCCCAAACAAATATTTTAGCCATAACTTAATTGTGAAAAACAAGCTGGATAACGGAAGAAAAGACGTCATCATCCATCGCGATGTTTCCCAATAGCAGAAAGCTAACCAGCTAACAGGCTAACGCTACAACAATAAAACACAGTCTTTAAGAATTAAAAAAAAGTGTTACTTAAAAACAGAGACATGCAAAGTAAAGAATGTTACTTACATGCCTGTTTCGAGCTAAAAATGTCTGTATTTTAACTAGAGCTGACATTAAAATCCCAAATAGCACCGAGCTAACCCCGCTAGCTTGACGCTAACGTAGCTACCATGGTGAAAACACAAAGAGCATCTTGTGTTTTCACGCTATCACTGTGAATAATCGGTGTAAAGTTAGGCTGTAAACAGATTCTCAAACTGAAGCGTCCCCGCTTTAAAAACACTGATCTCTATTACAAACGCTTCCCACCTGCAAGTATGATTAAAAAGAGGATAATCTGTCCTGTTTTATTGGATTTAGTGCTGCACCGTGTGTGAAATATACAAATCACTGTATTCATAGTTTTTGATTGGATTTTTTTTTAAATGTGATATTACTTTGTCTTCTCCAATTAAAAAAAAAAACTATATATCATAATTTAACATATAAACTTTTGAAAGTATAATGATATTATTTTTTTGCATTATTATTATCCACCTCTATATACAGTTATACATTTACACTCTTTCTGAAAAAATAAGACTAAAAAAAAATAAGAAGAAATGTTGGGCTCACCAGCTATGTGTGTAATAAAATAGAATGTAATAAAATTTATTGACCTTTCACCCCACACAGCTGCCACTGACTGCAGTGCAGACATAACATCATGTACATGCTAACAGTTGTGAGTGTAACAGGTGGTGGACAAGAGGAGATTTAGAGACCACTGGTGTGAAAATTTACTGTTCACTGTCTTTAAAGAGCAATAACACTGATTTTTTACAGAGTGATTGAAGTGGTTTGATGCAGAATGATTTTTTTAACAGTGATGGTGATAAGAACCAGGGGTCGCCATTACTACAACACAAATATAGACATTTACTATCTAAAACCACCAGTGAACCTACACGTCTTCTAAGTCTTATATGGAATGTTGATGATGGTAAAAAAAAATATGGAGTTTTCTTGGGGACTATTTTGCCTCACAGCACCCAGCATATACCTCCACCATGAATGGGCTTTAGGTTCTCAAAACTATCATAAAACAATGTCTCAGACATCAGTCAGTGAATTCATAACCATTTCATGTAATAACTTTCTGTGAGGGAGCTTTTAAAGGTGGACGTCTGGTTCCAATCACTGTGAACAATTCTGACTTGGTAAGTTTCTCTAGAACAGAGTGTTTCACACCAAACCACCCTGAATGACTGTTTACATCTTAACCACTGATTATGGAGAAAAGTTTCTCCACATGTAATATATAGCAACACACAAAAATCCAAAGTTAATCAGTTGCTGGCTGTTTTATTTGTTTGGCTCTTTTGCCTGAGAGTGAGAGAAGTGATCAGCAGTAAAGCAGAATGAGAAAATTGGTGAATGTACTTTAAGTCAGCTTAATAAAGCTGGTGCTAGGCTGTTGTTCCTAGGCTGTTACTTTGCTATCCCAGGTGGTTGCTAAGGTTGTTGCTGTGGTATCCCGGGTGGATGCTAAGGTGTTGCAAGACTGTTGTTCCTAGGCTTTTGCTAGTATCCTAGGTGGTTGCTAAGGTGTTGCTAGGTCTTTGCTGTAGTATCCCAGGTGGGTGCTAAGCTGTTGCTAGGCTGTTGCTATGGTATCCTAGGTGGTTGCTAAGGTGTTGCTAGGCTGTTGCTGTAGTATCCCAGGTGGATGCTAAGATGTTGCAAGACTGTTGTTCCTAGGCTGTTGCTATGGTATCCTAGGTAATTGCTAATACATATGCACACACACACACACATATATGTATATACATATATACACATATAAAACCCTGTATCTCCAAAATGGTAACTTTACAGGAGAAGGAAAAAATCCTTTTAATTTTAATGTAAGGCAATAGGACCTTTTTGGGAAAAATTTTGTTTCTTTTCATTGTGAAATTTACACACAGTGTAAAGACTAACAGGCATTTTCGAATTATGTCAAAAACGTCAAAAATGGAGATACAAGGTTTTCTTCCGACAGCAGCGAATTATGTTAGTATGTATTTGAGCGTGTATGTAGTGTCTACGAGGGCCAGTGTGAGTGTTTGAATGTATGCTGTGCTCATATAACATGGAGGCCCGAGATCATAGTAGCTTAAATCATTATATTTCACAGCGGACATGTTTCAGCTCATGCTGTCCTCAACGCCGTTCAGAATTGGTGCACAAAAATGTAGCCAAAAATATTCACGTATCACATGATCACCAAACTACCATTGCTATCTGTATATATGTGTATACGTGAATGTTTTAGGCCTTTGTGCACTGATTGTGAACGGTGTTGAGGACAGCATGAGCCGGAACATGTCTGCCATTAAATAGAAAGATTTAAGCAGCTATAATCTCTAATCTAAATTTGTATTGCTTATTTTATTGCTGAGTGCGGGTTTCCATGTTCTGCAATGTTGTATTTTGGAGAGCAACGCACCATTAAGAGTGTAAAAATACATGCAGTTCTTCGCACAGTTCTCATATAGGCTCTACGAACATGCAAAGTTTGTGGTTCTAACTTACAAACTGTGCAAAAAAGTGTAATATAAAATTGTGTAATACACAAAAATATCACGTTATAAATTAAACCCAAAGGAGAGAATTAGAGCTAAATGTCAAAGACATTTTGAAATGTTGAAAACTGAGGAAACTTTACTCACTGATATACCTGAACAGAAAAGCACTTAGAAAAGATCAGATCTATCAGCCCAGTTTACAGCATATATCAGTCCACTGGCTTGATCAGGTCGGCACCCCCACTGACTGTTTGCCACTGCTGGTCCACCCTTGGACCACCCAGATTACTGTCCTGCAAACAAACTCTAACTAGTTTTAATATTCTCAAACAGATTTTAAATGCACACAGACTTTTATTTTGGAAAATAAACTAAAAAAAAATTACAAACAGCAGAGTGAAAAAAAAATAATGAGTAGGCTTAATAAAAATGATTTCATAGAAAACGTAGCTGACACTGTGCTAGATTAATATTATTTACTAAACTAATTTATAACGTTTAACTAAAGAAAATAAAGAGGGAAAGATCTGTAAATTGGACTGTGAGTGAAAAATGAGCAACAATAAGGGAAATTTTGTCTAAATCTCTGCTCAGCCACTGAGGAAACCGCTGAGCAAAATGTCAGTGGACCACCAGCTTTGCCATCAGCGTGGCCCACTATCCTCTTGCTATCAGGGAGAGTGCAGTGAGCTGAGTGCAGTGAGCTGAGTGAGTGCAGTGAGTGAGCACAGTGAGATGAGTGAGCTGAGTGAGTGCAGCGAGTGAGCACAGTGAGCTGAGTGAGCTGCTGCTCGGCTCTGTTTGTGATCAGGAGTAAATACGGTGTAATGGTGTCATCAGTGTGGCTGTGATTCGGCTGCGGGGAGGACAGACATGCTGGCACGCTTTAACACTGAGGTGTTGTGTTGGACTGGGGGGCGGGTGTGTGTGTGTGGAGGGGGGGTGTTTTACCATCTTTCTAACAGGTCTGGCTCTGAATGGTGACGTTGTTGAGAGCTTTCAGAGGAAGAATGCTGCTTTTAGAAACTCAGCCAGGGAGGAAGTTGTAAAAGTCTGGAGGCTGTGAGTAACGCTGAGATCATAAACGTGACTCATTCCTCTCCTCCCTTCCTGCTGCTGTCAGCATGGCTCAGCTGGAGCTGCAACGTCACAATGAAACGGCGATGAAAACAGTGATACTGTATCTAAACATCTACGCTTCTGTGCTTCTGAACCTGCTTCTGAACCTGCTTCTGTTTTGCTTCTTCATTACCTTCAAACAGAGATGGTTCTACACGTGATTCATTTACAGGCAAAGGAGAAGGAACAAAAGTACAAATCCAATTACACAGTGGAACCGAAGCTGAAAATATACCACATGAGATACGCTGCCGAGGAATGTTCAGAATGACCCAGCTGACCAGTCAAGGAATTATTTAGTATCTACCATGAATTATTCAGTATCTACTGTGAATTATTTAGTATCTACCATGAATTATTTAATATCTACTATGAAATATTCAGTATCTACTATAAATTATTCAGTATCTACTATGAATTATTTAGTACCTGCTATGAATTATTCAGCATCTACTATGTATTATTTAATATCTACTATGAATTATTCAGCATCTACTATGTATTAGTTAATATCTACCATGAATTATTCAGTACGTATAAATTATTCAGTATTTACTATGAATTATTCAGTATCTACTATGAATTATTCAGTACCTACTATAAATTATTCAGTATCTACTATGAATTGTTCTGTATCTGCTATGAATTATTCAGTATCTGTGATGAATTATTCAGTAATTAGAATCAGATCTTTGTGTGTCAGCGCTGATGTTCAGTAGATTTCTGTGTTGTATCTGTGTGAGATACTCAGACTGTGTAAATAACAGCGTAACAGAAACAGTGGGTTGTGAAGGTAAACAGTGAGAGGTGTGGGATGTGTGGCGTGGCTGTGCAGGTGTGGTACAGGTACACACAGGTGTAGCATTTCAGGCGAGTTCCTCACAGAGTGAGTTCTGTAGAAAACAGAGCAGCTCGTCTACTGATTTACATCCATAACAATCAGCTTTCCATTTCCTTCAGCACGCTGATACACACAGACACGAGAACGCTTCAGAACAAACAAACATGTTTACGTTAACTCTTCACACACATACCCCCCGCTGCCCCCACCCCAAACAGAGCTGATATTTTTACACTCACTGCTCACTTTATGGGCTCCACCGTCTGGTGTTCGGTTACATTCTAAGCACAGCAGGGACGCTGACATGGCAGTGTGTGTTGGTGCTGGTACTAGTGTGTCGGACACAGCCATCAGTGTCACTGCTAGGTTGAAAGTGGACTGTCCACCCAAAAACATCCAGACTAGAGCCTGTCCTGTTGTCAGAACCTGCCTGTTGATGAAAGGTTGAGGCTGGAGGTGGACGATAGACAGAGCAGGAACAGACGCACTGCAGTCTGTACAGCGATTGAATAGTGGAAAAGTGTCCTTGTCTGAAATTCAGGACTGATGAACAGACTTTGAGAGTTCTTTGGGTTCTGTAAATGAAGCTGAAATGCAGGGCTGGGTCTGGTCACTGTAATCATAGTCTGAGCTTCATGGGGGGAGCTTCATGCTCCACGTCTAACGGGGGATGTTATATGTACTGTTTAAGGCTGTGCTAGTGGAAATGCAGTTGGGTGACTGACAAAAAAACAACTAGTCTAAGGAATAAAATTACTGTGTACTGATTAATCTGTTTATAAACAGTGCCAGAGTTTAAGCTTCTTTCACACACACACATTTACCCGGAAATTCAGGGGTCAAACACAAACACAAGCTGGAGTCAAAATCCCAGTAAAGTTCATGCAACCCCTGCATGAGACCCAGTACAACACCTGGGAAATTACTAGGAGGACTCGCATGAACAGAAGCTGAGAAATTACAGCTGAATGTTTCTGTAACAGCTGTGTTTTTAGTCTAGTTCAGGTGCTGTGAGGAGTTACTGGGAAAAGTGACACAGCACAGCCGGTAAAGATTCAAAATTTATATATGTAGCGCTTTTGACAGTGAGTGCTGTCACAAAGCAGCTTTACAGAAAATCCGAGCTTGAGCCCCCATGAGCCTCATCAAGAAGAATGCCTTAAGAGGAAGAGGAGGAACCTCGAGAGGAACCGAGACTCAAAAGGGGAACCCATCCTCCTCTGGTCCAAACAGTAACAAAAAATGAACAGAGGATAAATTTTTAGCCTTAAAATAAAATCTTGAAAATAGAGAAAAGAAAAGAAAGCAGCCTGTGATTAGACAGAAGTGGTTAGATTAAGCAGTGATGACTGATGTCTGTTAGAGGCTGATCAGAGTAACACTAAGAAACAGAATCAGTCAGTGTTACAGTGAAAACTAGTAACTGCTGTTAGAAGAGAAGCACAGAGAAAATGAGTTACATCCATGAACTTCAACGACTGCTTCTGAGTTTTCAGTTTTAATGAGAGGAAAAGGAGGTGGGAGTGAATTTTTTACATTATTCAGAAATCAGTCAGTCAATCAGTCAACCTTGATTTTCACTCAAAAATACTTTGAAGGTGTCATTTTCAGTGTAGCTGAGCATTTACAACATTAAAGGGATTGAAAAAGAAATTAAAATGAAATCTAATCAGGTTAAATTAAACAAAACTAGACGAACAAATGAATAGAAAAAACAGACAAGATTAATAATCAGAAATAAAGGTACTAAACCATCATTGGGCAGTGCCCCTCTTGTCGCTGGGGGGTACATCTCAGTACCTTTAGTCAGGGAATATTTACATTAACATTTACATTTACATCATTTAGCAGATGCTCTTATCTAGAGCGACTTAGAAAAAGTGCTTTGTCTATCCAGAGAAAGTATCTTCGCTAGTTACCAAAACATAATTGTACCATAATCCATTGAAATGATATTTTCTAAGTTGTATTGACTCCACACACCCTGTCTCATCTCCAGGTTTTTATTGTTCTGTTTTAAAATATTAGGTTATGAAAAGGTGCAAACGTACTTTTCACCTGGGAAAAACTTTAAGGTTAACAATTGGACCTTAAAACCACTGTTGTACCTTTATGGGAACATTTACATTGTTTGTACCTTGATGAACAAAAAATGTACCTGCACTGTACCTTTATTTTCTAACAGAAGGAGCCCGATAACATCTCATGTGTTGACGCTGTGCGATTCACCAGGTTCAGCTTATATAACAAACATCAACACTTAGTAAATCTCACAGTGTGTGGTAACAGGTCAAACCTGAGAATACGTGTCACTGCACCCCTGTTATTTGTCTGAATGTGAGCACTTTGAACAGCTATTCTAACTTTGAAACATTTCTGTCCGCAGGTGGTGGCTAATGCAGCCGGTCAGGGTGTGACCATCACAGGAGAAAAACCTTTCAAAAGCTGGACCTGGTCGAATGCTTTAGTCTTCGCCGCCACCATCATCACCACTATAGGTAAGCAGGGTCCAGTTTCACCAAAGTGTCTTAAGAAAGAAGATCTTCTTAAATGTGTTTTTTCTTAACTTCGTTCTTAAGAAAAAAAATTAGGAGAAATTTTATTCTTCAAAATTCTTATTTTCTTTTTTTAAGAATAATTCTAAGAACAAGTGTTATTCTTGAAAATATTATGTTCTTAAATGTTTCTTAATCTTACGACAGACTCAGGCTGTGAGAGTTGATGAGGTCAGTGTTTAAATTTATCACAAACGCTGCCTCTGCTGCTCCTCATCCTTGTCCACCACCCCATAATTATCATGTTTTCTAAGAAGGATTTTTTTCCTGTTGGCTGCTTCTTCTTTTGTCACCTCTAGATCTTGTTTGCTAATTTTTGTTAATGCTTGTTTTGATGTTTTTCCTCTTCTGAGCAGATTTAACTACATAACGGAAATAACAGTTAATTCAAATTCAAACTGTATCTTGCAGCGTTTATGGTACACAGTAAAATCCAACTGTCCTGAATTCAGTCCATACTGAAGTCGTCATGGAGACCAAACAGATTTCAGGGTTAGGATGTTTCTCTAATACAACTCCAGAATTTTTCGTTCCACCTTAAATGGTGTAGCAGTTATTAAGAAGGTGCTGAATAGGAAGCCTGTCAGCTTCACTAATAGATCAATAAACACAGACTAAAGTACACATAAAGTTTATAATGTCATAAAGTGTCAGTTATTTATATGACAGTTAATCATCAGCTAAAATTGAATGGCCTGCAGGTGAGCTGAGCTCCAGTGGTCATCTCCCACTCCGAACTGCATTGTCGTTTCAGGTTATGGGAACGTCGCTCCGAAGACAGTGGGAGGGCGAGTGTTCTGTATCCTGTTTGGGCTCTGCGGAATCCCGCTCTGCTTCACCTGGATCAGTGAGCTGGGCACGTTTTTCGGGAGCAGAGCAAAGCGCCTGAGCCAAGTGCTGCTGCACAAAGGCCTGCGTGTGGTACGGTGCCCCCATCAGGCCACAACACACGGGTGGTTGGTGTCATGCCCAGATCCAGAACTCCGGGTCTGAGCCGTTTATCTCTACAAGAAAAGTAAACTGGAACTCTGTGGTAACAACGTTTCAGAGCTGATACGTTTTGCCGTAAATAAATTTCCCCCCAAAATCCTCTAAATTACGAGGTCGTTAAGGAGTTAAAATATCAGTTGTTTATCCAGAGACTTGAATGACTGCAGGTGATCAAAAACATGTAAATACAATAGATGTGTCTTATGATTCGGCCATTCTGATACTTTGGCTACAACCAGAGTCGTTTTGTGTTGTTTTTTACATTTTACTACTCGGATTGCAGTTCTAAATAGGACTAAGACAATATTTGTTGTCTTCATGATAAATTAAGTCACAGTAAGCAATGAGCCATACTTAAAAAGACCTCCAAACTGCCTGTGTCACTATAAAGAGAGTTAGTTAATAAGCAGTCAGTTTAATCATTAGTTTACCCTCACCATCTGTCAGATCTATGATGGCCAGTCAGATTTTGTAGGCCACCCCTTGGCTCCACCCTTGCAAAATCTAAATAATGCTGCAAGCAGGCTAACATTTCTACACAATAATATGCCTGCTATTAAACTTTAACTCTACATGTATAACATATGCAGATGATTCTACTAAACTGGTTCAAAGTCAGAGCTGAAACATATTTGAGACTTTAGACTAAAATCTTTTTGCTTTGAGTGACCCCAAATCTTAATTATGATTATGTTATTAACACTAATGATTGAACATTCCATTTTGTCACCACCAAAACAATAATAACACTGCCCAAACTTTACCAAATGTTTCAGTAGTGACTGTTTCGGTAGTGACAATTTTAGCTCTGTTTGAGCTCAAAAACGCAGTCAGTACATGACTAGAAAACACAGCTTTGAACAGCTGTACACACATAAAATCTTCTGTACTGAACTGCAGAAAATGTGACAATTCTCAATGTTCCACACTGATTTTCAGACTTTGGCACGCATTTACTTCAAAACAATGAGATCTATCTGCCCACCACGTGGCCATGAGGGACAGGAATGCGGTCTCACTTCCTTTTCTAAAATGCAGTGGCGAGGCCAAAATAAGGCTCTGCCTACATGAAAATTTGAGACAGCACTTTTTTATTTAACAACTAAATTTACACCTTTACTTTTAAAGAAATCAAAAAAATCGT
>JAILXH010089883.1:0-13047 GCA_023558415.1 Piaractus mesopotamicus | reverse complement strand
TCTGAATTTAGATTTGGGAACATGTGGAACTAAGACACACGTCTGTTAAGCTGTATTTTTTTTTGGTTTTGCAACTGAAATGGAGTAGTCAAGAACTGTATCGAAGATTCGTGTGGTTCTGGTGGATAGGCTACCAGTGTGGAACACACGGAAAACAACCTCAGTTACGCGTCTCAGCCTTTACTTTCGATTTAAAAACTCCAATACTGAGCTTGCCTAACCACAACTCTGAAGAAATGTTTTAAACCACATGCTGAAAGGTAAATTTTTAATCATTTGTCAACAACAGACAATCCAAATTTGATTGCAGATAAAAGCATAAAAAGTACATGTAATCAAGAAAATTAAAATGGATGCCGTGGAAAATGTTAAAATGGATAATGTTCATCCAAGATATAACGTAACTTAAGAGTTACCAGTGATCTCCTATGCGCAGCTGTTTCCGGAGCTCTTATACTGATATACTGATGCTTCTTGATCTTGGCTCGCTTTTGATACCATATCTTGTGATCTATTACTCTCTCATATGTACAGCATTGGTATTACCGGATCTGCTCTTTTCTCGTTTTCTTTTATCTTAGTGATAGACAGCAGTATGTAACTATTCATAATCGTAAATCCTGTACTGTGTCTGTTTCTAAGGATGTTCCTCAAGGCTCAGTTTTAGGTCCACTGCTCTTTACCATATCCATGCTGCCTCTTGGTCATATAATACGCCATCACAGTTTTAATTTTCACTGTTATGCAGATCAGCCTATGTGTTTGACACATGGGCTTTTAACCCATTCATGTCTATATTTAAATGGTGATATGTTCAGTCCTCTTAGAACAGATGAGGATCAACATTTTTTTTTTATTTCTTTTGGGCTTAATGAAATAACCTGCTTTATCTGACTGTGTTCACAACATAAAATCATGGACGAGTCGCAACTTTCTAAAACTGAATGCTAGTAAAGCTAAGTTGCTTTTAATCAGCTCACAGGCAATGGTATCTAGTTCATCTGTCCTTAGCATCAGTTGTGATGAGATTCTGGTAATACCTTCTCCCTATATCCGCAATCTCTGAGTTATCTCTGACCCCACACTGTCCTTCGAAATTCATTTCAGTTCTGTAGTTAAGACAGCATTTTTCCATCTTCATAATATTGCTCGTCTCTGGCCATCTCTCAACCAAGTGGATGTAGAAACAGTTGTGCATGCATTAGTGACATTGCGGTAAGACTACTGTAATGTTCTTATATCTGGCCTCCCTGTAAAAGCCCTCAATAGGTTACAGTGTGTACAAAAGGATCCTCACCTGTTCTAAGAACACTGAACATATCACCCCTATCTTTGAGTCTTCATTAGTTACCTATTACATTCTGTGTTCAGTACAAGGTTCTTCTTGCTACATATAAAGCTCTGCACGGCCTGACTCCTCATGACCTGGTTGAGCTTCTACATGTGTATGTCCCATTCTGTACTTTACAATAGCATAATTTGAGCCTTCTTCATGTTCCAAGGTTTCAGTTGACGTCTATAGGTGGTCAGTGTAGTAGCTCCCAAATAACAGAATACTCTCCCCAAGTCTATTCGAAATGCCGTCTTTTTCTTCATTTAAATCTCTGTCAAAGACTTACTTGGCTTGCAGTCAATGTTTCAGTTTATTCCAGAGGTGTCCAGTGGGGTTGGGATCAGGGCTCTTCGCAGGCCACTGGAGTTCCTCCACACCAAACTTGATGAACCATAACCTGGCTTTGCGCACAGGGGCACAGGCATGCTGGAAGGAAGAAACCAACTGTTAGGATAGCACTTACAGGTGACATGGCAGGTCTAAGCAACTTGTGGCAAAGATGCATTCTATGAGAGTGCCTCATTTATAGTCAGTGAGCTCTCCAGTATGTCCCATTCTACTGACAATGTTTGTCAATGAAGATTGCATGGCTACATGCTTGAATTTATACACCTGTTAGCAATGGGTGTTGCTGAAACAACTGAACTCAATTTCGACATATTGGCCATGTAATGTATTTCTGTAATTTATGGACCTGATTAATTAGCAAAAGGCTTGTTTTATTTTAAATGGTCGTGTAGCATTAGTGTGCTATTGTAAAATGCTCTCTGTGCTTTTTTTGGGCGGTGGAAGTGAGCATGTGCTTCCACCGGGTAACGTGAAGCAACACTGCTTCTTTTTTGAACCACTGTTAATGCAGGAGAATGCTAACTGAATTCTGTTGCATCAGCTAACACTCGCATTTGCTAGCGCCATGCTGAGAGAATTAGTGGAAGAGGGAGGGGCCATCCTACACACCCAGAGAGAGTGAGGCCAATTAATGCTCTATAGGACTTCCAGTCAATGGATGGCTGTTGCAGCTTGCAGTCTCCCAACAATAGGGCTAATGCTTGGATGGTTGCTCTGATGCCCACCATCCGGTTAGATTAGGGGGTGGATATTTGTCACACTTTTAATATTCTGTTTCTTTTTTTTTTGCTATCACTGCTATTCAAATATCCATCTATACAGCATTTTCCTCTTTTATGGTGCAATGAAATAAAAAGTCTTAGTCCCTCCAACACTTGATGGGCAATGCTTTCTTTTACCATCCCGTCAGGTCTAGTTATTGACCAGATAAGTGTGAACTCCATAGTACAGTGTAATTATTTTGGGTAAAAAATACTGTACTGTGTAGTTAAATGGCATAAAAGATTGCGAAGTGCAAAAATCTTATGTACACTCAGGTCCATAAATATTTGGGCGCTATAGTTATTGTCATTTTAGCTGTTTGCCACAGCATTTTGGAGTTGAAAATAAATAATGAATAAATAGTGCAGACTTTCAAGATCAAGGAATTACAGCCATCATACATAACCCACCCCCGCCCCACCTCATTTTCAGGGGCTCAACAGTAAACACACTAACATAATCATAAATTACATTGTCATTTTTAATATGTGGTTACAAATCCTTTGCAGACAGTAACTGCCTGAAGTCCGGAACCCATAGATTCCCTTGCGATGCTCTGCCAGGCCTTAACTGCAGCAGTCTCCACTTCCTGTTTGTTCTTCTGGCATTTTACCTTCAGTTTTGCCTTTAGTAAGTGAAATGCATGCTCAATTGGATTGAGGTCAGGTGATTTACTTGGCTATTGCAGAATATTCCACTTCTTTGCCTTAAAAAGTCTGAGGTTGCTTTTGCATTATGCCTCAGTTCACTGTCTGTCTGCACTGTGAAGCACCGTCCAATAAGTTTTGAAGTAGAAGTTCTTGATCTGGCCAACTGTTGTGAAGGAGTATTTCTTTGCCGCGAAAAGAAGTCTTCGATCATCCACCACAGTTGCTTCTGTGGGTTTCAGGGCCGTGTGGTGTTTGAGTTCATGGCCTTTTGGTGCTCACTAGCACATTCTTTTATCTAAAGAATGTACCAAATAGTTGATCATTTGGCCACACAAAGGTTTTTCTGTTTCACTGACTGTTTATTTTGATTTTTCAGCCTAATGATGGCTTGCTTCACTGTAAGTGAAGGTCTTTGGATTTCATATTGGTAGTTAACAGCAACAGATTTTCAGTGCAAATGCCATACTTGAAATCAACTGTAGATCTTAAGTGAAATTATGAGGGAATAACACACACCTGGCCATGGAACAGCTGAGCAGCCAACTGTCCAATTACTTTTGAGGGGCCCTTGTATGTGAATGGTTGTAAATCCTACACCCTTCACCTGATAGGGTGATAAGTAAATAACGCTAACTAAAATAACAGTAGCTTTGTTGACATTTAATTATTTATGGACCGGAATTTAGTATGTACCTATGAACAAACCTGAAACTGGGTTGTAAAAGAAAGCGTTACCCATGTACTGTATCCTGTATTGTATCTCTTGGAATGACCGGATGTATCATATGAACATTAAAGAGCATCATAAAACTTCTTTTGTAGGTAAATAACATCAACAGCTTGAATAATCATTACAGCCCTACATCCGTTGTATAGTACAAATCATTGTACCAAATCCAACCTTATCATGGAACACATAACGGGACAGTACTTGTAAATACTAGACAACATGCCACACCGATACACCTGAGCTGCTCACTCCTGTTTGCCTTAGATTCTTGGCCACATTACCGCGTACACCACTCTGCTTTGATCCTCACCAGTTTGTTTTTAGGAGGACTCGTTGACAGCTCTTTTCAAGTGCACTCTTGCTTCCTTTCATGCAACTGGAGCAGAGAGAGCGCCGTGGTCAGGGTCGGGGCGCCTCAGTCACAGATAAGGAGAGTAGAGCGCCAGTAGTCAGACTTTACCTTCTCACCCCAGCCTGCCCCCTTTCCAGAGGTTAACCACTCGTTTCATGCACACTATTCCATACAGAGCAGTTCGGGGGCTGATCAGGTATCAGTTTTGACAAGGGCCACAGGCAGCACACAGGATGGATCCACTGGAATTGGCGTGAAGATGTGCTGACCCCAGATGGAGAGATCACAATGTTCCTGCCAATCATGGGACGCCTAATGGAGACACTTGTTTACTTTGTGCTGTTTTTAATATTTTCTTGAGCTTTTGTTACCTGTAACTCGATCTTGTGAATGTAGCAGAAATGGGTCCAGGGTAAAACTGATTAAACCCTTTTAGCTGACAGAAATTTCTGCATAATTCAGTAGTTTCCAGGTCAACGGCCATTCAGATGTGAAGTGATTCATTGTAGAAACTACAGACTGACTCAGATTCCTTACAGTGTGATAGGAACCAGAGGTCACAACGTCTACACTGCAAATATAGCCATACACATGTCTTGAGTTTCTTTATGTGATGTTTATTGGGGTAAAATCTGAAAAACAGTCCAAGTCTAAACCCTTTTTCTCAAACCTATCGCAAAACACTGTTTCAGACATCCAACAGTGTTAGACGGCAAGGCAACAGTTTTTGTTATTTTTTTATATGTTAAACTGAGCAAATAAATAGAAATTGTGAACTAAAATTAGCAGACCATGCCATATTTAAGTGTGTTCTCTGTAGAGCATGTTATTTTTACTTAGAAAATCCACAAAACATGTCATTTCACCTTTTGCATACAACTGTACTTCACAAGAAGACTGTGTACAGCAGAGTTTCAGACTTCAGATATAATTTATAAGAGTCCATATGAAGAATCTTAGTGACTTCTCATCTCCTCAGATCTAAAATGATATACACATAATATACTGCATCAGCTGCGGTGGAGCTTTCATTCGCATTTTAATTAAAAGCCTCAGGGAAAGCACATTACTATCAGATATATAACAAATGAAGAATGTACACCACAAGCAATGTGTTGATTGGGCTCATACCACAACTGAATCTTTCTGAAACACCATCTTCAGATAGCAGATGAAGAGCGAGTATGTATTTGCCTGAGAGCTGTTGCTTTCTGCTGTCTTTTTGTTCACTGTCGCCTGTCTTAGCTGTCAAAATAAATGAGGAATACAGAGAACAAAAGCCAGGAGAAGCCTGCTGTGTATGTGAGGGTAGCGCCGAGTAGGGGAGGGTGATATAGCAAAAATGCAATGTGATACTTGAAGGCATTTTCACAATATTTTACAATAATACCATGATATTTAGTTTTTCTGTGGACAGAATGCCTCTAGTTGTGTCATTTCTATCAACGTTTCACACACTGCGCTGCACTAAATCCAGTAGACCACTAAAATAGTGCTGTCCGTGCTGTAGTTGGCGTCATGTCCATATTAGAAACTCCAGGACTAAACTGGATTTCTCTATGGCAAAAATGAACAGGATTTCTGAAAATTGATGCTATCACGCAATATGGTTAACAAAATGGTTCTAAACTTTTGGTTTTGTTATGTATATTTTTCCTTTGAACATCATTGGAACCTCTGAATTACGGATTCATTATTAAGTCGAAACATGAATTTTGCTAGTTAAAACTGCTGCGCACTGTAAGACAGGCAGCCTCAACAAAATACCTCACACAAACCAGCAAGCTTTGTCAAGTGTGGTAATTAAGTTACTTTGGTAGTAGTAGAGTACCTTAGGAGTTGCTGATGTTGGTATACAAGTGTTGACACTGGCTTAAGCCCCTTTTCGAGCTGAATTAGTTTTACTGGAGGATGTCCAGTAATAAATGCTATGTAATCAGTAATAAACAAATGCCAAATATGATGCAAAAAAAAAAACAAGGCATGAGACTTTACAGCAGATGTTTTCAGTGATTTCAGCAGTCTTGTCATGACTTTGAGGATTAAGGAATTGGGTTAGGTCAAGCTCCATTTTAGCCTTGTCATCAGGTCGCAAAAAAAGAAAAACATGAAAGTGCCGTTTTCTATTACCTTGTTTTGTTATTACGTTACTGTGATGTCAACTCAAAGCTACTATTGCTGAGAGAGCTCAAAGAAGGTATTTCTACCAGGAATTATTACTTGGCAGACATATAAAAATACAGACATTGCAAATTTGTAACTGGAATAGAAATCACAGATTTCATCAGTAATCACTCACATTACAGCACCTCCCCAGGTAAAACTAATCCACCTCCAATAGGGCTTTACTTTCATGCAACGTCAATTCAGTGCACAGTAGTGGTACTGATTAGTGCTGGCAGTGTTCATATTTTGTCTCCTTAAGCTCATAATTCAGAGGATCCTGTAACATTCAGTGGAAAAATGTGTGCAAGACAATGTATCAGGTTTGGAACCTTTCTGTGTACCATGGATCAGAATTTTTTTTTTTAAGAATTCCATTTATTTTTCTCATGGAGAAATCCAGCTTATACCCGGAGATTTTTTGTACGGCATGATGCCGACTACAGAATGACGCTCAACTTCTGAGGGCAATTAAATGACTGATGTTGTTCTTTTTGTTATACTGCTTTGTTTGGTGTAATTCTAAGCACTGAATATATCCACAGCGTGCTCAGAAATGCATATTGTGATGTAGTTTTTCACAATACAATAAAATATTGTCATGTTGCTCACCTCTAGCACTGAGGCAGGCCAGTGGACTGGAGAGGAGTCAGGCTTCACCTGCAGGCAGAGCCACTATAACTCCATATTCCCCCCATATTCCTCTATTCTTTACTTTAATATCTACAGAACAATCGAAACACAGGAAACAAGATAGCTAGTGAAACTCTATTGTTAGCTAATGTTTATTCTTCAAAATGAATGTTTAAGGAATATCATTCAGTTTAGTTTTGTGAGAGGTGTGAAAAAAGATTTCATAAAACACAAAGTGCTTTGTTTTAACTCAGGAACACAGGTATCTGGTATCGTCTGAAGCTAAAATGTAGTTTAATGGGACTGGTTTTCCATTGCAAGAGGTAATATTTATTGTTCTGCATGTGCAACACACATCTACATGTTTACCAGGAGTTTTTAGGGGACTTTTCTGCCAAGCCAGCTTACATTATATCCATGTGCTAATGACAGGCTTGCTGTCCTTACTTTGAGCTCCGCCTTTACGAGGTTTTGAATTGGTATAGAAATTTTGCCATTTTGTTCCCACCCACGTTTAGCCCAAAGTTTCTCATGGATGTTACCAAAGTTTCTTGTTACAACATCACTTCTGGCCCTGTAAGACTAGAGTTATGGAACAGATATTTGGTTACCTGTGGGGAAGGAAAAAAGGAGGCCTTTCACCTGATATTAACGTGTCATAACATACTTAACGTGGTAAAGTGGTGCATGTGCTAGCAGAGTAAAAAAAATAATCAGTAGCACGAATGGAAATTCATAAGGGACACAGAAAATCTAAAAACAGCCAACGGAAAATGTTGCATTCTTTGCTTCAGTAACAGAAGCTGCTCCTTCAGATGTGCTAATGAGCTAACGTTACCACTTAGAGGGCTGTCCGGGTTCATTATGACGAGGCAGGAGGCACACTTGATTCCACTTATTTAATCAGTTGGTCTCTGTCTTGTAGTAGTTGATCATTTGTACTTTGTTGGAAAACAAATAATATGAGATTGGACAGTCCTTTGCTATATATTTTTCTTCTCGCTGGATGAAGTGTTAGCTTGTCAAAGTAGAGAAATGTTTTTTGTTTTGGTACTATCACCAGCTAGAGTACTAGTTAAAGCCTAGTTAGCCTAGTTACAGTCTCGCTACCTTTGTCTTCACAATCACGGCCTTGGCCACATGTTTGTTTTGTAGTAGCAAAATATCATATAATATACTTACATAATCTTAAAAATTACCAAAACTGTCTCACTTTACATCCTTGTTGAAACATAACAGCAGTGTTGTTGGTCTGAATATTTTCTCTTTAACATTCTGTGATGCAACATAACGAATACCCAAATAGTATCCAAATATTGTCGCCTGGAATGGCTAACCACATTCTTGAGTACCCTTGCACATCCCAGATACCTCTTACTCGTATAGCAGTGGTATTCCTGCCTGAATTGGCAGTGAACCTTTTATTGTCCATGTGTTTGGTGGTATATATTGTATTGTAACATTGTTCGTTGGGTATGCCTTCTACTAGTGACTGTATGTGCATCTGTACAGAAATACAAATGGGGCACTAAGGAACCATGTCTCCACTGTTGCGAGCCTAAATGTAATCAACTATACCTAAGAGGCTAAGCCACCCTGGGATCTGCATATATTGGCATTTTCGAACACTAACAGGGTCTCTCCCAATGACCCACCCCAGTGTCCTCCTCAGTTTAGTGGCAGTAATGCCGCAGCCCAGCAGGAACAGCAAACAGCACTACTTGAAGCTCCGGCAAACAGGTCTCCCCAATACAGACCACATGGCAGGTGTGAAATGGAATTAGCTCTGAAGCCCACCCTCTCAAAGCTCCTCCATAATGAACGAGTCAGCCAGCCATTGTCCCCCATTGATTCATATCAATTAGCATACATTGAAGAAAGCGATCTCTCCCCACTAGAGGCTTAAGTACAATGCGTCTGAGGCCTGGGCCCTGCTTTACAAATGGAGGTGTAAAGTGGTAGGAAGGCGTGTAGCAGTGTGACTGCAGGCCATAGTGGAGCTAGGATTAGTCCCTGTGTAGGTTATCTAGAGGTCACCAAGGGATTTTTACTTTTTGCATTTTAAGTGCCAGCTTTCAGCTTCCAACAAGTGCTCCAGAACTAACCCCCACCAGCAGCTCAAACAGCCCACTGCCCCCACCTGTAAAGCACAGCACATCACCTTTTCAGTGAATTAAGTTTAGCAGTAATACTAGCTTTTTGTCTTCATGGTAATTGTCTTTATTTATGTCTGTGTTATAACTAGCTGAACCTGAGCTTTATTTGTTTTGCAGCTCCTGGACCTGTTCATGGTGTGGGACTGGTCCACTTACCTGGCGGACTATGGCCAGCCCACCTCAAAGTATCTTCGGGTCAACCCCTCTACTGCACTAGCACTTTTGGAAAAGTCAGTATTCATCTCATATCACTCATATCAGTTGTGCTTCCCTTTTTTTTTTTTCATTTTATATTTGAAGTCACTGCCCGTTTAAAATCAGCATTCTAGGTTTGTTCTTACATAGATGTACACTCATGTTCAGAAGTTTGGGATCACTGTTTTCTGCAAAATTTAAAAACAAATGTTGCAGATAAATGTATAAAATGATTCTATTATAATGTTGCTACTTTGTAACTTTTAATAACAACTATTTAGCAGAAAGCTGTCAACAAAAAAGAAATGTTGAATGTGTCCAGAAAGATGAACAGAGCTGTAGACGATTCCTTAATTACTGAGAAAGCAAATAAAGGTATAATAACATTAACATCCAGAATGTCTTGTATTTGAAACGTGATCAGATCTTAAGACAGATAACTTGTCAAGAAATAATTACGGAGTGTTATTTATCATGTAATAAATTTGTGGTGTTCCCAATAAGATATCTTGAAATTTACATTATATATGTTAATATTTTATAACAGCAAATATTAATAAGACAAGTGATTCCAAGCTTTTGAACGCTAGTGTAGATGCTGTAAAGTTTTATGGTGGAACTTGCACTTGTTTGTTAGCCCCTAATGTTGAATTTTCCTACTTTTTTTTCCTCTTTGACTGCTAACACATACCAGAGTCAACAGAGGGTAGGTAGTAGAGTTTTAATTCTGGAATTCACTCTTGGAATGTTCTTACCTACTTTCAAATGGAGTTCTGTGTTGTATGTAGACCTCAGAGTTTTGAGTGTTAAAGTCATAGTTTGGTGAAATTTTTTTTTGAATAAGTACAAGTCCTCTACACAGAACGCATGCATTAAAATGTGCAGAAGTGTGCTCTCTGTCGAGGATGTGTACTTATTTACACTTTAAAAATCAACAATATATGTAATTTTACCAGGGGTGTCCAAACGTTTGCATAAGATTGTATTTGCCTTAAACCATATGTTGTTAAGTAATCTCAGAAAGACTAGTGGGTGATTTACTTGGATCATAAGAAGCAGAAAATGCAACCAACTTCTAAGACTGAACTTGGCATGAGCTTCCATTACTTGTTAGCTTTATTAGCCTCAGCTCCAGTGTGAAACTAGAATTTTAGGAAGAGACCTTCTTGGGTTACAAGCAAAAGGTATTCAGTTATAAGAACAGAGTGAAACTAAGTGCATTTCGCTGAACAAAACCTCATATCTCCAAAATGAGAACTCCACAGGAAAAGAAAAAAAAACATACCTTACATATAATGTTGGTCAGTGTAATGTTAGTATAATGTAAGTCAGTGTAGCCTTTTTTTCCCCCCCAAGTCATTTTGGGCCTTTTTTTTGTTCATTCCTCATTAAACTTGCACACAATGTAAAGGACAGGCATTTTCAGATTATGACAAAAACTGAAAATCAACAAAAAATTGAGATACAATTTTTTTGTTCTAACAGCAGCGATTTACATTTGCAGACTGCTTTTCCAGCCCAAAACTAGCATTTGTTTTTCTCACTTCAGTACCCAGCATGCATCACAAAAATCCGCTGACATACCACTAATGTAGATGCTAATAACAATTGTCAAACAGCCTGCCTGCAAAAACCAACCCCAAAGTACTTGTTTTTCAAAAGTTCCTCCTACCTTCAAGACATGTCATCAGAAGGGTGTTTTCTTTATCTTTAAACTGGAAAATCTCACTTTTTAGACTGTTTTGGCACAACTATAGGCATGTTTGCAGTATGATGCAGCATTGGTTACAGTTTTCACTTTGGCCACACTAACATTTTAGACACAATCTATAGAATGCCTCGTAACACCTTAACCAGAAATCACACAGATGGAATAGCAGTCACTTCTCCACAGCTAAGTTCTTTTACAATCTCATTAATACTGTCAGGGAGGCAGCAGTGCTGTGACTGTCTTACACTAAAGTGTCTTATTTTTCCCCCAGGATGAAGGACACAAGCAAAAAGAACAACATTTTCTCACAGTTCAGAAAGAATGACCGCGACAAGCAGAAGCTGATCGAGACGGTGGTGAAGCAGCTGAGGAGCCTGGTGAACGGCATGTCCCAGCACTCCTAAACACCGCCCCCCCTCCCAATTGCTGCATCATACCCCTCAGCTTTACCCCGTTAATGGGCTTTATTTTAACAATGTGAAGGCATGGTGCGGAGTGTGACCAACACACTACGCTACCCCCAGTTGTTAATTGAAGACAAAGGCGGTATGTTCAGTATGTTCGACTTGTACAGTGCTGTGCAAAAGTCAGAGAACCCATCTAATTTTCAGTCAAAATGGCTATTAAGTACGTTATTAATCTCTTCAGGAGATATATCTTCAGGAGGTTAGATAATAGATCATCCACTTACTCTTGGGGAAAGTAAAAAAGTGAAAAAACAGGATTTCCTAAAACTAAAAATTACAGAGAAAATGGAACTACTAACAACCATACAAGACCTAGTGGACCACCAAAACTGTCACTATCAAATAAACAGAAATAAAATCTTGGATCGTGAGAGGCGGAAAATGCTAAACCAACTTCTGACTGAACTTTGAAGGTGTGAAAAAGTATCCTTGCAGATTTCTTTGAAAAGCTGAAAGCAAGTCGCCCTAAAATAATGGAAGGTGTAATAACTGAAGAACGGACACAAAACTTTTGATAGTTGTTGACGCTTCTGTTCTGTTTTACTGCTGAAAATAAATAGTTTGTACTTAATGGCCGTTTTCACTGGAAACTAAACAAATTAAGAGTCCACAGTGCTGAAGCTGCTCTTGGTGATGTATGTTAACACAGTTGCGTCCCCTCATGTTCTCTGCCAAAATGTCTCCCACTGTTTCACTTCCCATTTCTGACTGAATTGATCTTGTGAGTATGGGACAAACAAACATGGGAGGAGGGAGGCAGTTGACTGAACCCAACGAAGCAGTAATTTTTTCTTGTAATGTATTTTTAATGGCGGAGAATTATGTTTTGTATATTATGAAAGTGAAATGATTGTATTGCTACAGTGGAGCGTGTTCAGAGTGCAAGTGTGGGAATGCGATGCAAGGGATGATGAAGTCCGCCTACGAGACTGATGTTCACATTGATATTGAGATCTTTTGAAATTCTCCGTAGTGTAACAGGGGATGTCATTTTTACTGTAAATATTTTTAAATATATAACACTACTGTTAAATCATGCCTCCCACTGGTTTGGTTTGAGTGAAATTAGGCTCCGATTAGGTAACCTAGTGGGGGAAAACACACTGCATGAGTGTTTTTCTTTTCTTCTTTTTTTTATTTGAAGGCCAGGGGACATTTTAATAAGTTATACGCTTAATTCAGAACCTCATGTAAGGGAAGTTGTCTGTTCCATTTCATTAGACACAAATGTACAAAGCAGCAGTTAGTTGCTTTTTGTCTAGAATTGCTCCATCGAGTTGTTTTAGTACATTTTTATTTCCTCAGGGTGAAACAAAAGCTTTTCAGTTTAAATGCTTTAGCATCCCACACTAAGACAAAACTAAAAGAGCAATAATTGGTCCGGCTACAGTCACCACAACCTGTATTTCACATTAAAACGATTTTATGATTGAGTTGTTCTTGGTTTTTCAGCAGGCATTTTGCACTGAATATTATTTGTTTGCTTTTCCAAAAAAAAAAATATATATATATATATATATATATATATATAATATATATATATATAT
>JAILXH010089873.1:0-19590 GCA_023558415.1 Piaractus mesopotamicus | reverse complement strand
AAAAAAAAACAAAACACTGAGCTACAAAGACAATTGTAATGCCACGCTGTCATTTGACCCCAGAAAGTGCTATGACAACGTCAGTAAAAACCTCTGCCCCTCAAAATAGACATTGTCAACTTGACGCTAAAGTTGACAAAAACAGCCTTTATAGCAGCTGCTGCTTATTAGAATAAGCCGTTATAAATGTTTAAGTAGGATTATGTCAGTTGATATGTAGCCTTATGAACTTCTGCAGTGAAGTGTTACCAAATATGCTTGCAAAAATATCAGACATATCGATTACACCTAAGACAGTTTCACTTGTCAATGTATCATTTTTTCAGTGTAGACATATGCACCATTAGCGAACCCAGAGCCTCAACTAAATTTAAAATGTGCATCCAGGGGAATCTATTTCTCTCTTTTACCTGGAGCTTCAGAATCACTAAATCCACCCCTGATGCGGAAGGAAAAGAAAAGGCCACCTTCTACTGAAATTAATACTTTTTCCACAATTACTGAAAAAGGCCATGTGATTAAACTAACAGTTACATCTAAAAGGGGCAACACAAGCTATGGGAATTATGAGAATGGAAACAGTCTGCTGCCCTTTAGTAGGCCTTATCTCTTGTTAAGGCTCTGAAGGCCAGGTGATAGGCAAGCGCACCTCCCCTTTAAGTCAGCGTTCTTATTCCCACTGATTAAGCCATTGTCACAGTGCTTCTCTACGTGTGAGAACCCCATGATGGAGACACGTTTCAGCGACAAAGAGGAGCAAAACTTTCTTTCCTCTCAACTCGGTAATGTGTCGAGATTAATGTCTCAAATCCCAAGAGTCTGGAGACAACTCTAGCATTGTTCTTGCCAGTGCCCCATGCAATCCCCCCAATTTTAAAATTTATTAGGGGATTTGTATTCTTAATGACACCTGGCCCTTGCCACTGGAGCAATGTAAATAATCCCATCACTGAGCCCAAACTCATCAAGCACAGACTAATCCCTTGTTTAAGGCAGTTACACCGACTCCACCCATTAATTCCCCCTTCATAAGGACAGAGCTTTGCATACATTATGCTGCTGTGATCTGGTGAGCCCTTCCAGCGAGTCTTGAGGAATTCGTGCAAGCAAAGAGAGAAGCATGTCACCTCCTCCAACCATATAAAGACCTCTGCAGCACAGCTATCACGGAGCCTTCTAAAACATACGCTTAAAAGTTCAAACTGTTTCTTTTGTGACATGTGAGGATGGGGTTCAGGCAATAGGATTTGCGCAGTGAGTAGAACGTTAAGAATGCGGAGGAGTTGGACTCAGTGCCAGCGACCTCTGGCAAGCAGTCAGGGTGAAGGAGAAAGAGCTGAGAGGATTTAGCATGTGTTTCTAGGCTGCGGGGGTAATATGCACACCGTCTGATTAGGCAACGGCAACCTGTCCACCAGTATCTCTTTTCTGGAGGGGGACCAAAATATTATTCTCAAGTGTTCAAGGACAAGGTGATTTACCACTTCCAGGACACCGGTTTATCAAGGAATATTTTAAATTGCTTTTGAGGATTACATTTTGAAGAACACAGTGGCACTTAATAACGTTTCCGTTTAATATTGTCTTTTTGGTGCTCTAGTCTGGCTTTTGTGTCATTAAGTATGTCACACAGGCAAACGTTGTTGGCTGTAACAGATGGCAAAACAGCATAATCTCTGTATGCTGTCTATTTCTCAAATAGGCAAATGGAAAAAAAGTTGCAACAACTGGCGTTTTGCGCTATTCAGAGATTCAGAGAAAACACGAGTGCTAAATGAATCACTAGTCACCAGGTGAAAGAGGTCTGAATCTGGAAAAGTGGCTTTATCAGCAAGTAAATTGAGTCTGCATCATTTTGGCGACATTGATGATGATAGCATCTCCTGATGTTTATCAACGATGGGCCTTCTGGAGGAAATTTATCGCCAGGTCAGACTACTTGCCTCAGCTGTGATGTTAGTGCTGGGCAATGCTGTGCATCAGTAGGAGCGGATTTGTTCTGCTGCAGCTTCGACTTTTATTTGATTTCATCAGCCGTGTACTAAGTTGCCTTTTTGCAAACTCTTAAGATAATGCTTACTCCAAAAATGCTTGTCTATGGACAATTCTACCAAATTAGTTCAAACTGTGGTCCCACAGTAAAAGAACAGTAAGGATTCAGACTTCAGATATTTACGGATTGTTATGATCTATTTGAACCCAAAGAAGCAATAGTTAGTACTTATGAGAGACAGTGATAAGTGACATATCTACAAAATCACTGGGAGGTGGCTGCCTCAAACCCTAACCCCTAAATTTCAACTTGTGAGAATAATACTTACATATTTTGTATTTTTTAAATAAATATTTAAAAGACCTTTTATAATTGAAAGATTTAGATGAGTTCAATTAATAAATAATAAAAAAAACTTGATTAAAAAAATGGTGTCCCGCACTTACATGTCACTACTGAAACACAACGCTTTAGTCCATAGGCGGAGCCTATTTTAGACACGCCCTGCTTTTTCAGAGCAGGAAGTGAGACTACATCTCTGTCCCTCATGTCCCAAAGTCTAAATGTCAGTGCCTAACATTAAGAATAGTCACTAGTGAAACACAAATTTCTGGATTTTTTTTGTTTTAATAAAAAAATTCTAAAAAAATTCTACAATTTTATGTCTGTACAACTGTTCAGAGATGTGTTTGCCAGTAATGTATTTTGTTTTTTGAGTTATGCTCAAAATTGCTAAAATTTTCACTCCCAAAACAGTCACTACCAAAACATTTGGTAAATTTCTGTAATGTTATGATGTTATGTTTTAGTAGTGACAAAGTGGAATGTTCAATTATTTGTTTTAATCCCTTAAAATCTCAGGCTTATTACATACTAAGGTTTATTATTCAGTAACTACAGGGACTTTAAGGCAAACTGATTGAGCTGTTTTAGGTTATATAAGTCTCTAATAAAACTTTGGGCCCGCTGGCAGGCCCTGGCCATTTAAGGGGTTAGTAATATAAACATAATTAAGGTATAGGGTTTTCAAAGCAAAAAGCTTTGAGACTTTAAGGCCAAGTCAGTTGAAAGCCAGAAATACATTTTGACTTCTCTCAACCAATTCAGTAGAATGATCCTTCTTTAAGAGCAGATTTACTTGTGAGTGAAAACACAGGTTGAATAGAGAAATGTCCTCATAACTGCAGCTATAACTGAGAGTACTTTTAATATTAAATATTATAACTGTGCAAATTATTTGTGCTAATACAGCGACATAGATCAAGCTGTTCTACTATTTGAAGATTTGCATGATGTACATTGAGAAAGATGTCAAAGGGGTCAAAATGACAATAACACACTTGTATAAATACCTCACATACCTGCCCTTCAAATACTTCAAAACTAATTAAGATCTCACAACACATCAAGGTCTCCCCACTTTTAAAATAACCCTAAAGAGATATTACTTGTTATGATCCAATGAATGAACTGCCAAGAATTTGATATTCATTCCTTGCATTCGGGGGAAAATTGCTGAACTTCTTTTTTTCCCTGATAAAATGTAGAGAACAGCATGAAAAATGGAAATTGGCTGGGTAATTTCAATGAGCCAGAGCAGAAGCCTGGTCATCACACATTAAGAGCCTTAGATGGTCTCCATCCCTACACTTTAATTAAGTGTCAATCTAACCCAAAATGATTGTGTGAGACATGCCATTATGTGTGGTGTGTCATATTTTTCCTCTTATTCAACAAGGAAGTTTAAATACACCCCCTCACCTGTCTCACAGCGCTGAGAGACTTGCCACACGAGACTAGATTATACAAAGAGAATAAGCTACTGCTTCACACTAACCTTGACAGAGCTGAGAGGCTCTGCCCTTCGAAAAAGGGGGGAAAATGGTGAAAAAAAGAGTGTGTGCTGAGGAAGAAGAGGCGGTTTGAGCTTAATTGCCTAGGAAATGCACAATTAACATATCAATGATCTTTGCCACAGCATTCCATGAATTTGTGGGACATGTAACACTAGAATATTCATAGAATGACATCTGGAACCGTTTGCTGGATGTTTCTGAGGCACTGTGGCTGAATAAAATGTATTTAAGTTTCCACTGTTCCATAGATTTGTTTAGGAACAAGAACAGCGTATTAGAAAATACTGATTTTGTTGCAGTATAGACAGGTACACAGATCTCAAAACTACCAAAACTACTCAAAATAAGTAAAAATGAAAAGACTTTGATTTTGCTTTGATTAAAAAATTAAGCAGTTAACACAATATTGCGTAGCTGTTTTGGGTTCCAGTGCATGAAAACAGTAAAATGTTAATCTAAAATAAAAACATTCAATAGTTTGATGTGTTTCTGCTAATAATTTTCTGTTTCCCAATGTCTCTTTTACAAATCAATACCATATAACCTAAGGCTACAATCACATTCACATGTTTAGGCTCAACAGCAGTAAATTCATGGCAGTACTTAATCTTGTGACTCTGCCCACACTGATATAGATTTTAGACATAAAACAAGAGCGTACAAAAGAAACTGCTGTTACTTCTGCTTAAGTAGGTTTGGCTTGTATGTAGAATTTGTAGAACAACAACTTTGCTACTGTTCCAGTTTTGCCTCTATCATTCACACCCACAAATCATAACACAAAACGTTTTCTTCATCAAGTCTCCTTCACGATTCATCTCTTGTTAAGTTTAATCTCTCGTGAAATAAAATTGTTTCAGAAAGAAAAGGGCTACTTTCAGTGCACTGCAAGAAAGAAAGTCAAAACAGGTTTTTCCAGGATTTACATAAATTTAAGTGAAGTTGAATAAAGCTAACTCTGGATCTAAGTACTTCAGCCCTACAGGCCCAAACTGAAAGATGCCTGAAGTATTCTGCTTGAAGCTAGGCAGCACTTCACAGAGTACAGCAACAAAAGAAAGATTCTGATGTTAATTTAAACATCATCACCTTTTTCAAAGCTTGGTCTTAGAGGAAGACAGAAACAGTGTACAGAACAGATAGAAATTAGAAGTTATGTTTGTTCTCATGATGTGGCAGAACTAGAACTAACAGCTGTAGCCAGGTAAGAGTAGGGCTAGCTCGTATGATGTATTTGAGAATAATATGAAATGCTGGGCTCAAACCAACATAATAGAACCTGACATTTGCCTTGAATCTAGGTAACAAATTATTTGATGCATTTCTGTATTTGTTTGCTGTAGGGCCTGATCGATATGAACATTTTGTGACCAATACCAGAACTGATTTTAAGAAGCTTAATATTTTGATAACTGGTATTATCAGCCAGGCTAGGATCATCAAGTTATTGACCCCTGGGCACAAATGTTTGGTGAGCCCCTATCTGGCTACCTTTTTTTTTTTGGTGGTCAGGGAATTTTTAATGCTATCACAGCAGGTTACATTAAGGCTGTGCAGCTCCATGATGGCAGCATACTGACCGCGGTGCACATTAGGGTCAGGCTGATAAATAATGCCATTGTCTGTGGCTGACAGTCATTACAATGTTGAGCCAGCATAGTGATGCCAACCCCCTTCCACAAGGACAGCAGGAATGATTTAGTTAGAGGGTCCTGTTTACAGCCTAACCTTACACCAATTTTTCATGCTAATAAAGTCACCTCATTTAAACTTTTTAACTGTGTTCACACTGAGAGCCGGGTACAAACATAGAACCATAAAGTGTTCCAGTTTCACAGCAATGTCTAATGTAGAAATCTCTATTTAAACCAGTGTTTCAATAATGCTCCTTGTATTTTCATCATGATAGCTTGCCATATTAGTGCCAATTAGCTATTTTAGATTTTTAAGTCAGCTCTAGTTTAAATATGAATATTTTAGCTTGTAATAGGCATGTAAGTAACATTCTTTATTTTGTATGTCTCCATTTTTAACGCTTTATTGAAAGGCTTAAACTTGAAGTCTGTCCTTTATTATTGTAACCTGTTAGCCAGCTAGCTTTCTGTTACCAAGTGAGGGCAGAATATAGCCAGTTATAAAGAGAATATCATGTGTAGAAAAGTTAATCTGAGTTTGACTGGGAGAGTAAGGGAGGATGGGCTACTCTCATGTTTCTCAGGAACAAAACATGGGCTGTGAATGGGCTCAAATGTGAATGAGGGAGCTGCACAGCACCGCCTGAGGTTTTGGAGGGTTACGTGCTTGGGCACAAGAAGGAATACCCAGTCATGGGATTTGAACCTGCAACATTCCAGTTGTTTACTTCTCCTACCACTAAGTTACAGCCACCCCATGTGACATCACTTAGGTCTTCAGAGAAGCCAAGTTCAAAAGTTCAAATCTTTTTCTTATTCAACATTGATAAGCCTGTCTTACAAAATTGGTAGAGAACATAGCTTTTCTGTTCTTTTTTTGCATTATTCACAGAAATGACGGTAGAAGATCTAGGCCTGACAACAGCCAGCATGGCAGCCTGAATTGTTCCACCCTGTCACATTCCCCTCTGTCACAAGTTCTGTGTGTTCAGCGGAGCTAAAATTCTCAGTGTTATTTTGCACAAAAAACATAAAAACGGTTACTGAGGTGGGAAAATCTTTTTGTCAAGTTCAACTTGTGATTTAATTTTATAAAATTATAGAGGACAAAAAAGTCTTGACATTTCTTGACATGTCATTTCTTGACATGAAAAAAAAAATCATATTAGCATGTCCATTTGGCATTGATCTTTCACAAGGTCTCTGGTACGCAGCTAATTCTATCTTTCTTATTGTCCTTTTCATCATCATCATCATAATCATCACCATTAGCTGCTTAATCCAGATAGGGTTGCAGTTGTCCTTTTCATATGAAAAGTAATTTCTATCAGTTAAGCATGCTCTCCTTTGTAATAATGATTAAAATACAGTTGGTAAAGTTATATAATTGCAATAAGACATTTTGCTTCCAAGCAGTAATATTAGCTTTTTGGCTTTACAACATTCAATTCAAACAGCAAATTTTTCATTTTGGCCAGAGTGCCGCTTTAAATAACACAAATATTGCAGGGTTGGGAGTGGAGATTATTTCCTCACGCTAAATGTATTTGACATGTTTTTGCTATTTTAACCATGATGGTGTTTTGTGCTGTTATGGAAGTGAGCAAGTGGTGACTATAAACTAAGCAGCCTCTATGCTGCTATCCTTTCAATTCATATTGTGTTTGAATATGAAACCACTTATGTCCTCAGAAGTGTTTTTCATCACACTGGAGATGTTTGTTGATTAGAATATGAAATCATTAGTTACTGCTGTTCTATTATCTAAACTAAAAGAAATTACTAGAAGATGTCAATGTTAGCCTATATTATCATCAAACTCATGTATTGGTTGAATCCTAGTTTGCTGTTATGATTTTGGGTTCTTCATTAGAAGCCACACAGGTTGCTCCTGTAGGTGGGGTGTGTCATGGCCATGCCCAGTTTCACTCAACCCCGCTGAATATCTATGTCCAATGATCATGATTCTGAACTGCCAAACAGCGCCTAATGAATCTCACTGAAAATGACTAAACAGAAGTCCCTCAAACTCCCCCGCCTTTCAACCTTTCAGCCTCAGAATGCCTGAGATTTATACAAAGTGACAAGGTCTGGGACAGCAGGGAAAAGTGGGCTCTATTGAATTAGAGGCTCAGATATGCTGATCCATTGTCCTGCTTCACAAGCCACACAGGGACAGCTAACTCAGTTTCTACCCCAAAGTCTACTTTATGACAAAAATGATATGATTACTGAAACTGCCTCTTAAAGAATAGATAAGAGGAGAATTTATTGACTGTTTGGTCTTGGCAACAATGACTACCAAATGAGCCTTTAGTCTCTCGGATTGTACTCGAGCTGACTTGCTAAAGAGTCTCCATGCATTTTAAACCTGCAAAACCAATTAAAGTCTTTCATTCACTCTCTCTAACTCACAAAGCTCTGGTCTTTAATACATCACCGCCTCATACAGGAAGAGGAACTACGGTTCCCTTGAGGAGATGTGTTAAATCAACTTTCATGTGAGATCCTGTTAATGAGCGTACAACTGCCTTGAAAAAACAACAAGAATACAGTTTGAAACCAACCTAAGCAAAAAGTCTTACCACTTAAACTGTCAGGAACAAAACAGCGATTGCACCTTTATTCAATGCAAAATAGATGCTACTAACATGTTTTTGACAATTTTGTTTTTTTAGGAATGCAAGAAGTTTTACATGTCTGAATACAGACTCACTGAAGTATCATCTCAAATATTACAAAAAAAAATGTCATGTTTTATTCACTCATAAAACTCTGATCTTAAAGACTTTACTGCTTGAATACAGTAAGAGGAACTTTGGTCCCCTTGAGGAGATGTGTTAAATCAGTTTTTATGTGAGATCTTGCTAATGAGTGTACAAAAGCCTTAAAAAAATAACAAGAATACAATTTGAAACCAAGCTAAGCAGAAAGACTTATCACTTAAACTGTCAGGAACAAAATAGGAATTGCACCGACATGCTTGTGATAAGTTTTTATGCATTTTAGCCAAAGAAAAGGAGCCCAACAAAAGTACGGAATCTAGATAACTGGGTCAGTTAATAAGAGTCCACAGCATTCAAGGCAATCTGCAAATAAGCCTTTTTCAAGCTTAAATATATAAAGTTTATGTTCACTGTTAACATAGTGCTTGATGTGTTTCATTGTAAGTGGAAGAGATATGTTTTTAGAAATATTTTTCTGGAATGCAAGCATTTTTACATGTCCGTATAGTTGAAGTTCCATCTCAAATATTTTTTAAATTAAAGTTGCTTTAAGGACAATTCACTCTTGCCAACTCAAGAAGCTCTGGTATGAAAGACATCACAGTCTTAATACAGTAAGAGGAACTATGGTCCCCTTGAGGAGATGCAAGTGTTAAATCAGTTTTCATGTGAGATCTTGTTAATGAGTGTACAACTGAATCCAGTTTGAAACCACCGGAAGCAAAAACTCGTACCACTTAAACTGACATATCACTCTGTTTATAACCATCGCCAGGGATCTCATTTCTCTACCATAGAATACAGAGCAGGAGAAGCAAAAGCATATGCTCAGTTTACTCATTTAAACAAACAAAGTTTGGCTAAAAAAAGAGACATTTTATCAAGGCTCTTTAACACCAGCGATACTGCACCAAATGAAATAAACACGTTATGTGAGCTCCCAGGGACTAGAACGTTCTCCGGCAGGCGTTCCAGGCTCCATCTCTCACCCCGGTGGTGCAGAGTTAATTCCCTCTGCGATTAAGCAGCTTCCTACTTTCTATTCCAGACCAGATTGAAGAAACGAAGAGTTCAATTGCCTCCTCTTGATTATGAAAATAATTTTCTCATCTCCATATCACAGAGGCTCAGCTCACTGTACACATGCTTCATCAACACCATGTTAATTCCCCACAGAGGCAGAGCAGGCTGAATAATGGAGAATGTAAACACTTCAATCAGTCGACTTCAGCCTTAGAAAATAATATCTTACATTACATTCTTCTCATGAGAAGCCCATCATGATTCTGCTTCGTTAAGAACAATGCCTCATTTGTTAAGCATGTTGTTAGGTTCCATAAATAATGTTTTTGGTTCAAGTATGCTAATATAATAGCATTGGACCTTGTGCTTGAATATTAGGAAAATGACCAGAAAGAAGCAATGACAGATCTAATCATCACTCATAACAACAAGACGAATAATATTAAATGAATTTTCTTTTCAAGTTTGGCTCTATGACTGCTTAGAGTTGCTGTATATGTTTAATGCTTTCTGCAGAGTCATAGCATGTAAAAAAAAACCTTGCCATCCCACACTGTCAGAAAAATGTACTGTTCAGGTACATTTTCCATTCTTTAAGGTACAAACATTGTAAATGTACCCTCAAAGTACAACAGTGGTTTTAAGGTCCAAATTAGATTTGATTTTTGGTGAGTAGTGCATTGCTGGTTTTAATTGGTTGGTTTTAATTTTGATCAGTTCAATACTAATTTTAGATTTTCATGTCTGTTTTGATACGTGTTCATGCAAAAAGACGGTGATCATTTTCACAATATAACCTAAGAAATGATAGTATAACTTTAGGATGTATAACACTAATCATGATTGTATCACTATCATAGTGAACTGGCTGTTCAGTACAGTTGTGTGTAAAACTTTGGGCACCCCTTGTCAAATCACACATTTTGTTGATTTTCTAAGTGAAAAGAAGTTTAAGCGACATCTGCATGGAACAAACTTAAAAATGACACGTTTCTACAAATTCTAATGCATGAATTTAATTTTAATTGAAAAAATAAAATAAAATAAAATGTGTTTTTGTATTTGATTGCATTTGAATCCATGTCAGGTGTTGACAGATCAAGAACGTAATAAATTTTGTGATCATACAAACCCTGAAACTAAAGAGAAAGAAAGAGTAGACTATAAAAGATATCTAAACACTTTGTGCTTGTCTGTTTTGTTGTTTTACCTCATAAGTTAATTTAATTTAATTTAATTTGCTGAAAGAAATCATGGAAGACGAGGCTGAGATAAAGAACAATAGGGAGTGAACAGAAAGAACGATGAAGATGGTGATGATCATGGAGAAATGTAGGTTTAAGAGGAGGACAGCAGTGTCAAGGCAGCGCCAAGTCATGAGGAAATGTTAACCTTTTTTTATTTATTATTTATTTAACATGTTGTTCAATAAATAATTATTTGAAGATGTATTATAGTTGTGATACAGTCAGTGCACATCCCTGTGTGTGTGTACATATAAATATATATATCGCTGTTGTCGGAAAAAAAACCTCGTATCTCCAAAATGGTAACTTTACAGGAGAAGGGAAAAACCTACTTTATTTTTAATGTAAGTAGGACCATGGAACAATGGAACCAGACTTTTTTCCAAGTCATTTTGGGCCAATTCATTGTTCCATTCATCATGAAATTTACACACAATGCAAAGGACAACAGGCATTTTCACATTATGTCAAAAACTGAAAGATGACAAAAATAGAGATACAAGGTTTTCTTCCGACAGCAGTGACATATATATATATATATATACATATAGACATTACAGTAATATTGTTATGTAGCCATTCATTTTGCACCAAATTACAAATCAGATTCTATAAATGTAATCTTGTCTTTCACACTATTAGGCAGTGCCTAAGTGCTTCTTAGTGTGGTCTTGCCCCCCTAGTGCCACCGTCTATCTAAAATTCTGGACATGGCACTGGCTTTCTGAACATTCATGACACACCAGTTTTAGACAGTTGACACTTTCATCGTACTTGTTTATAATGTATGCCAAAACCTTGTCAACACATAACGTGCCTAACATACTATATATACCAAAAATTTATTAACGTCAATAATGTGATCCTATGTTGTGATCTGCCCTCATACTTTGACATGCATCATGTACTTTTGCTACCCTGCAGGTGCATGTTTTACACAAGTTTAACACCAAAACTTACTGGCTCCACTATGCAAAATGAATAAATGGTGAGAAGCTTTATACAAACAAAGTTTATATGTATGAACTTCCTAGGTAACAATCTGGAGCCCGTCTGAGGTGAAAATGGTACTTGACATTTGTGCACACAGGTGCTGAATGCCGCCATACTGAAAGCAGTTTTATTACCAGGCTGCTGTCAAAGCACTTTTATTATGTACAGCTAACAAAAATAAAATGTTTTCAAGGACATTCAGCAAAACCAATATCCAACTTTGTTATACAGTGTGACAGTTTTCTTTTGGATGTTGCTGTCTCATTGGAGAAAAGACAGATTAACCAAACAACCATCACTTTATTTTTCTCTCAATATTAGAATTTAAGCCACCCTCAAGATGTTGGTGAGATGGTCTACAGCCAAAATACTATGAGTTGTTGGACCCCATTAAAATGATGTAGTTAGCAGACTGCTACCTAAAATAAAGGAAAGCTTTTAGTGTTCAACATCTTATTGAACATCCAAAGCAACAGCTTGTCCATCAGAAAGGGTACATGTAAAGGCTGTCTATGCATTTGGTCTGAAACTGGACAGCCTTCATGTCACTGTGATTTGTGATTTGCTGAAAACACTCTCTGAGGGATGCTATAGAAGATCCAATTTTGTTTCACATTATGTGAAGGTTTTTAGGGTTCCCTAGAACATTTACATTATGTGGACTTCAAGCACGTTCTTTGTATTCATCTCATTTATAAAAATAGCCATGAAAGAATGAACTTGGTCACCAACAGTGTTCAGATACAACATGCCATAATGTCACCATGTGCATGCTGACATCGAAAAGGAAAGCTCCATGGACTCTGCATCAAGGCTGCATCAAAATCTAATCATTACATTAGCATGAGGCAAAACGAACATGGACTTGTCTGAGCAGGCAACATTTTTCCACTCCTTAGTGGTCCAGTTTTTATGCTTCTGTACCCACTGGATGTGCACATTCATGTTCTTTGCTAACAACATTGGGTCTCATTCACCAACTGTTCTTAATAAGAAAATTCTTCTTAAAACCCACTTATGTTGTTTTACGAAGATTCAGACATTCACCAACGTTTTCTAATTTGGGATTTGTTCTTAGGCAAGAACAGTATCTACACACACTCAAGAGCACAAAGGTGTGAACAATTCTGCGGTTAAGAAGACATCATGAGTCTGACGTAGACTTTTTCTTACGATCTTTCTCGAGAACACATTTCAGAAGAAACTTAGAAAGATTAGGTGAATTAGGCCCATTGTCGCCAGACAGGGTCTTTGGCTGCTGTAGCCTATTTGAGACAAAGAGACAGATTCACTGCCACATTTAACATGACATTAAGAGCAAAACATTTAACATTTTTTTCATTCATTAATGTGTATTACTGGCCTGCTTAGATGATATGTCATTTACATGATATGTGGCATTGGCAATAGCACAACATCCCACAAATAATTGCTCCTGAACTATTCTAACAGTTAATTTCCCTGGTAAGCTGATGTGGATGGAATCATCTTTTCTGTTTTCATTGTACATTTGCAAGGCATCATCACATTATACACGTACACCTACTCATTTGAGACTAAAGCAAATTGTGTTCCAATTAAGCATCATGGCAAACATTGCAACTGCAGCTGTTATATATGAGAATAAGTGACTTGAGAAAGAGAAGTTGCCACAAAATTTTGCCAGAAGAAATGTAAATATAGGAGCAGACCATTAAAGCAATAAGCCACAGGAGGCATGCATTATTATATCCCATCAAAATAATAGTGATATAAAATACAGCAAAGCTCAGTAAGGCACCAATTTCTTTAATACCAATCATGACAAACAATTCTTCTGCCAAAGAATGTAACGTGTTAAGATATGGTTACCAAGAATTATAACTGAAATTTTGCTGCTTTGTCATGATTTAAAAAAAGAAATTGTTAGTGTTAAGTGCTGGGACTCCCTGTGATACACTATATAGACAAAAGTATTGGGACACACCACCTAATTATTGAGTTCAGGTGTTTCAGCCACACCCATTGCTAACAGGTGGGTAAAATTCAGCACATAGCCTTGCAGTCTCGATAGACAAACACTGGCACTAGAATGGGACTTTAAACGTGACTCATAGAATGCCACCTCTGCAGTTTGTGATATTTCTGTCCTGCTAGATCTGCCTCTGTCAAAGGTAAGTGCTATTATTATGAAATGGAAGTACTTAGGAACAAAAATAGCTTAGCCACGAAGAGGTAGACTACACAAACTCACAGAGTGAGGCCGGTGAGTGCTGAAGTGCACACTGTCTATCCTCTGTTGATTCACTCACTAAAGAGTTCCAAATCGCCTCTGGAAGCAACATCAGCAAAAGAACTGTGCATCAGGAGCTTCACAAAATGAATTTCCATGGCTGAGCGGCTACACACAAGCCTAAGATCAAAATGTGGACTCTGGAGCAGTGGAAACATATTTGTGGAGTGACAAATCACACTTCCCTATCTGGCAGTCTGATGGACGAGTCTGGGTTTGGCGAATGTCAGGAGAACAGTACCTGCCTGACTGCACTGTACCAACTGTGAAGTTTGGTGGAGGAGGGATAATGCTATGGGGTTGTTTTTCAGGGGTTGGCCTAGACCCCTTAGTTCTAGTGAAGGGAAATCCTAATGCTTCAACGTACCAAGACATTTTGGACAATTCTATGCTTCCAATTTTCTGGGAACAGTTTGGGAAGACCCTTTTCTGTTCCAGCATGACTGTGCCCCAGCGCACAAAGCAAGGTCTATAAAGGCATAGTTGGGTGAGTTAGATGTGAAAAAACGTGAGTGGCCTGCACAGAGCCTCAAGACCATAAAGGATAAACTAGAACGGAGATTGCAAGCCAGGCACTCTCGTCCAACATCGGTATCTGACCTCACAAATGCTTCTCTGAATGAATGGGTAAAATTCCGAAAGACACTCTCCAAAATCTGGTAGCAAGCTTCTCAGAAGAGTGGAAGCTGTTATAGACCAACTCCACAATACTGCCCATGGATTTGGAATGGGATGTCATAAAAGCTCCTGTGGGTGTAATGTGTCAGTGTCCCATTACTTTTGTTCATATATCTGAATGCTTTTTCTCTCACTTGTTTTTTTTTCTCTCTTACCACCACTTTTGACAGGAGAAAGAAATTCTTGTTACATTGCCATTTTGACGTGTAACTGTTAACCAATTTTTTTTCTGCATTTTTACCAAGCATTTCTACTGCTTTTCTTAGAAGCTGTGTCCATTTTAACACCAAACAGGCCTTGACTAAGTTTGGACATTAAAGTTTACTACCTCATTAACATGTTGGATCTGATTAGCTTTTAGCTATGGTACACATAAAATACTGGGTGTAAACACTAGGTGCAAAAGACATCATCCTTCATTTATTTCATTTCTAGTTTTTCTAGATTATTGAGGAAATTATGTTTCCAAAAACTCAAAAGTTCAAAAATTGTTAAAAGATAAAGAGAAAACAGGACTCCTATCAACCATGCAAGATCTAGTACACCACCAAAACTGTCACCATCAGATAAACAGTCCTTAAAGTGTTCATCTTACAATGAGAAAATCAAGCTCCATGCTTGCTTCAGATTTGAAGGTGTTTCTGTCAATCTTTCCACTGAGACAAGACAACTCTACGCTATGGGTCTGACTGGGTCTGATTTATAAAATCTGTAAATCAAACAAAAAAAAAAAACAGCTAGTTTTTTCAGCACAGTGGACTGGCCACCCCAGAGTCCAGACTTCAACATTAATTAATGTGTTTAGGATTACTAGGACTTTGAGAAGCACAAAATGCAACCCAACAAGACTAAACTTTAAGTGTTGGAAATATCCTTGCAGATTTCCTTGACAAGCTGAAAGCAAGCTGTAAAAAGGGAAGAGATTAAAATTTTTTTTTTTTGTTGTTGTTCTGTGTAATTGTCTGTTAAATATTCATTTTCTATTTTTTTTTCCAGAAGATGAAAAATGAATAACTTAATCGAGGTTTTGAAGGGTGGTCACTTATATTTGCACAGTACTGTACATGCAAAAATAAATAAGTAAGTAAATAAATAAATAAATAAATAAATAAATAAATAAAACATAAAAAATTGTGTGGATATTGCTATGTTTTATGAATCTTGCCCAATGTTGAATCCAGACATTTTGGTTCTGGTCCTTCTGTTTGCTTGCATGATTCTTGCCATTCTCCTATTCTTGCCATGAACTCCTCTGATCAACAATCTGCCAATCAATATCGTCGATCATTCATAGTTTTTTGCTTGTCAGACCATTGTTGGTAAACTCTTGACCTAGTTGTGCATGAAAAGCAGAGGACAACAGCTGTTTGGGAGATGACAGAACCAGCGCAAACATTATGCCATGTTCAAAGTGACTGATAACACTGTTTGATGCTAGAAACACTGATCTTCATGATATATGCCATACATCACAGTCATGTGACTTCTTGGAGTTTATCACAAATAATAGATTTTATCAAATAGAATAGCAAGAAAGAAGATAATATCTTAACACAATTAGTGTAGTTGGCAGGGTCCAACATAAACATGGAACTACAAAAAAAGTGCAGAATTTGCTGTAAAGGTGTATAACTTTTGACCAGATGCCCTACATGCTGAACCTCATGAATATATCTGTTCTCCATGCTCATGTAACTACAGCAATCATGAATAAAACCGTGTACCAGTCACTCAGCAATGAGGGTATATACGCTATGACAGCCATGGTTTTGCTGACTCTTGCAAATGAAAGACGTCACATTTGATAAATTCCTCTCTTTAGAATACCTGACTATGACATTAAAATGTCAGCCTCCAGTGAGCACCTCAGAAAAGGTTCTGTTAATTACTTGTCATGTTTCAGAGCTGGCTCTAGACGACTGGTTCTCAAGCAGGGCCATAGTGCCTATAGGTATTTGTTCCAACCTTGCACAGTGCCACCTGGTTTCACTGAGCAGCTCTCTGCCTTCACAAAGAAGGAAGCCTAATTAGCGAAGTCAGGTGTTGTGGTGCATGATCGGAACAAATACCTGCAGACATCGAGGGCCTTCATGGATTCAGCTGAGTAGCCATGCTCTTTGCCTCAATATCTAGGGAATAGTTCCTTGGATCAATCGCACCACTGAAATAGTCTAGCCTTGCTGAATAGTGTTTATTTTAAATACAAGCCCAAGTGCTGTTCTTGAGGCAACCAAATGCAAATGTTGTCTAGGATTCCTAGTGTCTCTGCTAAAGGTGAAGAAATTAAGTAATATGAAAAACACAGATGATGAACCATATGCGATGCTTAAACATATGTGAAAAGTACATTTATGCTACATACAACTGATCAGAACTAAACATGAGGTGGGCTTTTAGTGCTATGGTTAGCCATATGTTTTTGAACACTTTCAGGTGCAGAGCTTACTGTTTTGTTTGCATTGCCTCTTTTGTAACTGTATTTGCCCTTTATTTCAACACAAGTAGGAAATTACAAGCAAGCTAAATATTTCAATAGTATATATATGTATAGTATAATAGTATATATTTGGTTTGCTTCTAATTTCCTACTTGTGTGTACATTTTTGTCATTTTTCAGTTTTTGACATAATTTGAAAATGCCTGTTGCTCTTTACATTGTCTGTAAATTTGACATAAAAATGGACCAAAAGAAACAGCCCCAGTTTCCATTGTGTGGTTCCATTGACTTACATTAAAAGTAAATAATTTTTTTTTCTTCTCCTGTAAGGTTGTCATTTTGGAGATATGAGGTTTTCTTCCGACAACAGCGATATGTGTATGTATATATATATATATATATATATATAATTATTTTTTTATTTTAAAAAATTTAAAAATGATATAAATAAAGTAAGGAAAGAAACTCCTTTGCTCTGCTCCTGTCTTCATAGAAACATACTTGTTGCCACATAAACCACATAATGACCACATAAACACAAAGAACACCTTACCAAGCTCAGCAGGACCAACTGAATGCATCATTAAAACAAGTCTCCACAGTTTCAACCATACCTTACACCATCGTACCTGAGCTCACAAAGTGCATGATAATTACCTTATGATCAAGTGTGTTGGAGCAGGGAATAGTTGAAAATGTGTAGTCTCCCTAGGACCAAGAAACAATCAGTGTGTCTCAATTTGGCCACAATGCACTACATACTATATACACTCTATACTGTGCACTTCTCTCTCCAGTGCCTGTTTTTGTGTAGGGTAGTACTGTCTCAAACCAACAATAACATTTTGCACTTAACGATAAATTATCGCTAAACTAAAATGATAAATAATCGTGCAGTATCTCATGTTATTGAATTGTACCTTGGTTAGCAATTTGCATATGCTAGCAAGATAAAGTTAGCTCTAACATAACATGCCTAGTTTACCTTAATATGGTTTCTCCACAGTGTAATGCAAAACTGCAGAGACCCATCCTGGCTCCGCTACGTATGGCAGGCAGCAGCGGTGGAGTGCAAACAATGTGCGTCATTCTACAATTTATTTGCAACAGCTCTAGAATGTCACCTGGGTATTAACCATCAGTGTTGGGTGTAACGTGCTACAAAGTAAGGCATTGCAGTAATGTGATTACTTTTTCCTGTTACTAAATATTCACATTACAGAGTATTCACATTACAGTTATTAACATATGTTACAGTACATACATACACATATACATACATATTTCGTTATGAATAAATTAATGTAAGTGACTCTTTGGTTGTGTTCAGGTACAAACAGGTTTTACAGAGTGCGGTAGAAGTAGAATGAGAAGAAAAAAAGTAATAAGTAACATAATTCCCATCACAGTTTGCGAGAAGTCATTAATAACTAATTAGTAATTAATGGATTACTTATTAAAGTAAATACCCCAGCACACTACTGTACACTACATCCTGTGTGAAAAAAAACTGCAATAAAAGAGGCTAGTACACTCTGAAAGTGCTCAATTTGAGACACAGTGGCTGTTCTAGGAGTCTCCACGAATTCTCCCAATCCTGTTTTTTCCTTCCTGCTGTAGCTCTTCCTGGTAATAATCACCCACACCTGTTCCTCATTTTAAGAGTCATTAGGTCTAGTTTATATACTCAAACATTTGTGTTTGTTCCTTGTGAAGTCTTGCATAAATAAATAGTAGTTAATAATAATAATAAAAAAAAGGAGTTCCACAATTTAGATGCATAATAACCAAGAGAGGCCTGTCCATGTTTTCTGTATTTAGTGGAAGGCATTTGCAGAAGGCAGAAGTCATTGCTTCCATTACCTTCCATATGTTAGAACTAAATCAATCAATTTGTAAGTGAATCATGTTGTTTGAAAACCTAACTTTGGGATCACACTGTAAATGGTTTAGAATGATTTTAAACATTTGATGCTGGGTATTAGAAAACTATATTATTTTTTGCACACTTAGCTTGCTTTTTTCTCCTTTTTATTCATTACTTGTAAATTTCCTAGAAAGGTACTCAAATTTCTTTCTAATCTTTTCCTTCACTTTATTTAGTGTTATTTATTTAGCTAAATATTTTGAGGATATTGTAACTGTACCTTTCAGACGAGCATTCACACAGGGATGTATAATGGTGTGAGTATGAAATCCTGGGGAGCTTTATTAGATCTAATGAGTTGATAGTAAACAGTGGATAATTTTTCAGAATCAGTTCTGCTTTCTCAGTATGCTTCTGAAGTAGAAAGGATGCTGATTATGTTCTTGAAAGTCTCTCTTTGTGAGCACAGCCCACTGATGCTAAAATGAAGCTCTGAATAGATGGCTAATGCGTAAGGGCACCTTTTCATTTGACACATTCATTCAGTCTGTATGGATCTTTTGAAAAGACAGCCTCTGTGTTTCTGTGTTCCCTGTCCTTAATCACCCACATTTATTTGGTTTACACTCTATGCACCGCCATGACTGATGCACAGTTGAGCCAGTAGGGGGTGCAGATAAACATATAGGTATCTAGGTATCTCCACATGCACCCTCTCATTCAGTTTCTGACATGTCCTCCTCATGATCTTACCAAACATATATACATACATACATACACTGCTCAAAAAACACTCAAATAACACATCCTAGATCTGAATGAATGAAATATTCTCATTGAATACTTTGTTCTGTACAAAGTTGA
>JAILXH010089771.1:4216-14786 GCA_023558415.1 Piaractus mesopotamicus | reverse complement strand
GTGGGAATTTTTGCCCATTCATCCAGAAGAGCATTTGTGAGGTCAGACACTGATGTTGGATGAGAGGGCCTGGCTCACAATCTCCGTTCTCATTCATTCCAAAGGTATTCAGTGGGGTTGAGGTCAGGGCTCTGTGTGGGCCAGTAAAGTTCTTCCACACCAAACTCACCCAATCCTGTCTTTATGGTTGGAAAATGTTCTTGGAAAAACAAATTATTACTGTTTTACTAAGTTAAACCACAGAAGTGTCACATGTGGACCTGAGGGAAAAAAAATAATAGTAAAAATAATATTCAGGATATGTAGCACATGGGCTCTTTAAGAACAACTTCTTTGGACTTCCTTACATTTTCTTTGTCTTTAGCCAACTCATTTTGTGTGCTGAGGCACCCAGTCCTGTTCCTACTATGAGTATGACTCCATTAGTGAATGGATTGAATGTCATTAAGTAATTTTTTCATAAACAAACTTTACTTACTATACAAATGGGTTTACAAACAGCGAATGAAGGCAGAAGTGTGTCAAAGAGTACTACACCAACATATAGGCAGCACAACACAAGACAGTATTAGGTAAGAGACGATTCAAGGTACGTAAATACATTTCAAGATCTGTTACAAGACATAAAATACAGCATCTTTTGATAAATGTACATTTAAGTACATTTTGTAAAGCACTGACCAGACTGTAGATTATCATATGCTAATATGACGCAAATGTGTAATACTAAATTTAAACACGTGGCTTATAGAATTTTGCCAAAAATGCCAATAAATTCACAAACGTCATTGTGTATGGAGGAGATGAAGCTACAGTTAGTATCACTTATGAATCAATGAATTGTTGATTCCCACTATTGATTCATTGAAGCTGACCGTTCAAAAGAATCGGTTCGGTAAACTGAATCGAATTTACCTTTACAATTCTGGCGTCTTTTACGCAGGTCTACCCTTTTATAGGCACATTTATGACTTTGAAGCTAAGACGCAGAGCTTGCTGTCTTCTACCGGCCACTAAAACTCTAAAAACTAAAAAAAGGAGCATCCTAGCACATTAGCAGTGATGATGACAGCATCACTGCTAATGTGCTAGAATCTTTGCTATCAGTCAATGGAGTTCAACCAATAGAAGATGTTTTCCTTCCCCTATTCCCCTCAAAAATGTTATAATCTTATTTGTGATTTTAGTTATGTCATTTTACAGTTTTTAGTGCATTCAGGGAGACTATCATGCTAGCTCTCTCAGTTCAGGCTGTTTAAAATGGGCAGCTGGGGGGCTTAACTTGTGTATCAATTAGATCTAGATTGTTACAATAATGTTGTACAACTGGCCTAATCTATTGTCCATACTATACACAGTTGAACAGCTAAAATTATGCGGATTCATTGGTGCATATTTGTACCTGTACTTACCCTGCTGAAAAAAAACAGGACAGGCCAGCATAATTTCAAGGCTGGTCTATGCTGGTTAATGCTGGTTTGTACTGGTCATGATAATTGACCAGTACACCAGCATCCGAAACACAACATCTATTGGTTTTGCTGATAACCGACCATGCTGGTCTATGCTGGCTGTTTTAACAGGGCAGCCAACAGTCTTCACGAACATTTATGTTTAATGCTGTAGTGATACTGAAGTGTTAAAAAGTCAAGGCGCCAATGATGCTAGACATTTGATTTTGGAGTACAGGGGCACCACCACCACACTGCCCCCCACCACCCCAGCAGGGAAATAAATAGAAAACAGACTTCGCTCTTGCTCTCGCTTGGTGTCTGAATGATGAGTAAAAAGTGCAATATGGAGAACATGCTGTCTGACGGTCATTTTAGAGGTCTATTTACGTTTTGCAGATGATGTAATGAGAACCCAGACTTTCATCTCATGATGGGTGGATCACGGACATATCGTGTCTGATATTTTAACACGTTATATCCATAACCTAGCTAGCTAGCTGACTGCTGGGCTGTGCTTCTGAGGTCACACAAGCTCCTGTTATAAGTTGGCAAGGTCATATTGGCAGACATGGTGGTGAAATTTCTCATGTGCCTTATTGTGTAAAGTACAATTGCTGGGAAACATTATGAGCATGGATTTTAGGGAGGAGGTAACATAATACTTAGCTCAGCCTACTTAACGTATCATACCACCAGCCACCACACTCTCCTAAATTAACCCTGCTGAAAAAAAAAAACAGCACAGACCAGCAAGCATTTCATGCTGGTTTATGTTGGCCTGGTGCTGGTTTAGTGTTGGTTCATACCAGCATCAATACACAACATATGCTGGTTTTGCTGGTGACCAGCCATGCTGGTCCGTGCTTGCATTCAGTAGGATGAAGTGTCTAACTTCTTCCATTTTGGTTTAAATGCTACCCAAGTTCATAAAGTACAACAGCAAATATTTTTGCACTGTTTTCCATTTAATACAGATCAAATAGAATTTATTAATCCCTGCTCTCTGTTTTTATTAACAACATTTCACTTGCTGTCTCAACTGGAATTGAAATTTGTAATATTATTATTATTTTTTTTTTCAGGTAAAATAATATGTCAGAGCATCTATCAAATACATAAATGTCAATGTCTTCATCACTTACTTTGAACTAAAAATTACAGGCAGCGATTTTAGACAACAGGTATTGCGCCAAAGTGATTTTAAATGCAGACATCAAGTAAGCCTAACAAGCCTTTCCAAAAGGTATCACTTTTGTCATGTTTTCAGCCCTGTGCTTAATCTGCATCTGCAAAACAGACCCTTTGAAAAACAAACCCTTTGTTTAATATCCTCTGTAGCTGCCCCCTTTCTTTATGATTTCCCCCCCTTCCGGCTTCTCAGATTTAGGCTAAAGTTCATGTTTTTGTGCTCGTTTTCACAGAAATCACAAACTTAAAGCCATTTGTTATGACCTGTTAAGCACTGGTGGTCTGCAATCCACACTGGGGCAACCTTTGCCACAGTTGGCTTTCAGACTGCTGCGAGGATCAAGATCTCCAGAACATGGGATGCAGAACTTTAAGTCTTTAACTAAATCACCAGAGTGCAATTAGAGTGTTGGGTTCAAGCATACATGTACTTCCTCAGCCTCACACTGTTTGAAACACATCGTTTGACGGCACCTCACTTGCAGACAGGTATAGTCTTATGCAAAACTTTGGGCACCTGTGGGCAATATACATGTTTTGTTGATTTTCTAAGTGAAAGTAAGTTAACACATCTTCTACAGAGAACAATGTTCTGCATATTTTAATGTATAGTTACAGTTTATTTGTTGACTGTAACGTATTGGCCAAAAAACCCCACAGTGGCACATTATATATATAAACAGCATTTATATGATCAACAGAACGCAGAATGAGTTTCAAGAGACCATCGGTACCGGTCATGCACTCGGATAAAGGTTTGAAGAATGGTGGCCTTATGAGGAAGCATCAACCTCTGCTAGGCCTCTTGGTGCTTAGCCCCCTAGTCAGACACCTGCGGTAAACAGAGAATGACCTCAGCTCTATATCGGTTTCCTTGCACAAACACAGCTGACTCAGCTGGAAACTGCTGCTGCACAGGAAAGAAACACTTCTATTCTTATACACTCATACTGCTTGTACAAGAAAGAACTTGCTATACATTATGAACATATTGATAAACATATAGATGTTCGACTCCTTTTTGGCATTTTACATATCTCAGTTCCAAAGTTGGGACAGTATATGAAATGCAAATAAAAACAGAAAGTGATTTGTAAATACACTTTGACCTGTATTAAATGAAAATAGATAATATATTTAATATTTCTCCTGATCAACCTCCTTATCAACAATCACCAAATTGTTTTTTTTAATATGCACTAATATACAATTCTGATACTTGCAACACATCCCAAAAAACTAGAAACATTGTGAAAAAATATCTTAAAGAGGGGTTGCAGTCATGTTCAGGTATAAGAGAAGCATCCAGGAAAGGCCTAGTGCTTTTGGAGCAAGGATTGGAAGCTCACCATTTTGCCAAAATATGCTTCAATGAATAATCAAACCCTTTACGGAACATAATATTATCAAAAGATTCACAAAATCAAGAGAAATCTCTGCATAAAAATGGAAAGACTAAAAACCACAAATGAATGTCCATTACCTTCAATCCTTTAGAAGGCACTGCATTAAAAACCAGCATGCTTCTGAGATGAGTCTCACCACAAGCGCTTGGGAATACTTTGACAAACCGTTGTCAATAAACACTGTTTATCATTGCATCCACAAATGCAAGTTAAGACTGTGCTAAACACAGTGGAAGCCACGTGTCAACAACGTCCAAACCCCCCGGACTACTTTGGGCTCAAGCTCATCTGGAATGGACCTATTGTTGAATGTAGTCTGACGAGTCAACTTTTCTGATTATTTATGAAAGTAATTGACATTTTGTTCCTGGGGCTAAAGAAGAAAAGGACCATCCAGATTGTTACCAGCATAAAGTTCAAAAGACAGGATGATGTGATGTTATGGGGGTGCATAACCTGCACAATGCAGTTAAGGCACCATTACGCTAAAAAATACATACACATTTTGGAGCAATACATGCGGCCTTCTAGATGACGTCTTTTTCAGGGACGTCTATTTGTGTTAATAAACATGACAATGCCAAGCCACATTCTTCACAACTTCTGCAAGACTTGTATAACTGAAGAAAGGCAAAAAAATGGCTTGGAATGACATATTTACAAAAAAATAACAATGTTCATAAAGTAAAGCATCAAATATTGTGTTTTTGTTTTTTCAATGTAATACAGATGAAACAGAAATAGTTACTATTCACTGCTTTCTTTTTTTTTAAGCATCCCACAAACTGTCCCAACCTTTTAGGAGTTACGTTTTGTACAGTAGATCAATTCTTTTGGCTATCATATCAAAACATTCCTTCTCCTTTTTTGTTTTGTGAAAATGCCAGTTGCTCTTTATATTGCGTGAACTTTTCATGACCAATGGGAAAAAAGAAATGGTCTATGTATGTTACTTTAACATACACTGTATGGACAAAAGTATTGGGACACACCTCTTAATCATTGAATTCATGTGTTTCATTCAGTCCCGTTGCCACAGGTTTATAAAATCAAGCAGCTTCTCATGCAGTCTGCCTTTGCAAACATTTGTGAAACAATGGAACATGCTAAAGAGCTCACTGAATTCGAGCGTGGTGCTGTAATAGGATGCCAGCATTGCAAAAAGTCAGGTCACAAAATGTCTTCCCTCCGAGTTGTTCCACGCTCAACTGTGAGTGGTAATATTGAAAAGCAGAAGCGTTTAGGAACCACAGCAACTCTGCCACAAAGTGTCAGACCACGTAAGGTTACAGAGCGAGTCGCTGAGTGCTGAGGCACATAGTGCATAAAAGTCTCCAACACTCCGCTGACTCAATAACTGCAGAGTTCCAAACCTCCTCTGGCATTACATCTTACTGGCCTTACATCACTAAGCACAGTGCCAAGTGTAAAGCACGCTGCCACTGGACTCTGGAGCAAGGGAAACATATTCTGTGGAGAAATGAATCACGCTTCTCTATCTGGCGGTCTGATGGACGAGTCTGGGTTTGGTGAATGCCAAGAGAGTGTTACCTGCCTGACTGCATTATGCCAACTGTAAAGTTTGGTGGAGGAGGGATAATGCTATGGGGTTGTTTTTCAGGGGTTTGCCTAGGCCTCTTAGTTCCAGTGAAGAGAAATCTTAATGCTTCAGTATACAAAGACATTTTGAACAAGGCCCTTTTCTGTTCCAGCATGTCTGTGCCCCAATGTACAAAGCAAGGTCCATAAAGGCATGGCTGGGTGAGTTTGGTGTGGAAGAACTTGAGTGGCCCACACAGAGCCCTGACCTTAACCCCATCGAACACCTTTGGGATGAACTAGAATAAAGACTGCAAGCCAGGCCCTCTCGTCCAACATCAGTGTCTGACCTCACAAATGCTCTTCTGGATGAATGGGCAAAAATTCCCACAGACACATTAAAATCTTGTGGAAAGCTTCCCAGAAGAGTGGAAGCTGTTATTGCTGCAAAGGGGGACCAACTCCATATGAATGCCTATGGATTTAGAATAGGATGTCATAAAAGCTCCTAAGGGAGTAATGTGTAGGTGTCCCAATACTTTTGTCCATATAGTGTGCATTAAAATATATATGAAATGCCATTTTCCTTCCATTTCAGAGATGTTTCGTTACCATTTCAGATACACAAGACTTTGTTACAACAGTGTTTTAATGTGTTTATAATCACCTGCTGCTCAAGGTCAGTGATGTCCTTTTGACGTTTCACCATGAGCTCATCATGTGTCGTTAACTCCAGGGATAATTTGGAGAGCCTTCTGGACTGAGAGTCCATCATCTCCTATAAGGAGACAAACAAAAACAGCCCTGATAAACTTCAGTCAGAGACATTGTCAGCAGCTATAAAGGAATGCACGTCAACACGAGATAAGCCAAAGAACTAACCTTGAGCTGAGTGATGTTTACTGGAGAGTGCGCCTTTGGGGCTGAGCCACTTAACAGCAGAACTATAGCGAGCACTTCCTTTATCCGCTGAACTGTTCCATTCTGGCAAGCCTTTAGGGCACCCAGCTCATCTCTCAGCCTCCAGGCGGCGGTCTGCAGCCTCTCCCCTCTGGCAGTGAGCAACTGGAGGTCCGCCTTTACCTGAGATAAACGATAACGTGAAGGTATTTGAAGACACTTCATGATATATGATTCATGTCACTGGGGTTTATTAAGGTGAAATGGAGACTATGCACCAGCAAATGGGAAGAGCCTGTCACATTTAAGTAATGCTATTGAAAACTGCAATTAACTATAAGACCATTTTTTGTCCTTTACTGTCTTTTAAAACTTTTTAACGAAAATTCCAACTCCCCGTCACAAGCACAATGTGTTATATGCATTGTGGTGCATGTAGGTATGAGTGCTACAGATTACTTTTGTGATGTCTGGTGTTTTTTTTTCATAAATAACTGTTAATCTTGAATTTTCTAAGTGTATATATATTTATAATAAGAAACAACAGAAATCATGAATATACTCTAGCTTCCAAATGCCTGCCTGACTTGCATGCGCGCGAAGTGGAGTCGGATTCAACAATTAACAAACGGCTGTCCAGCTACACTGTGAAGTTTTGTTCATATGTATAGCTCACAGTAAGTCATGCTGTGTCCTAAACCACATCAACAAGCAACTTTAATGAAGAACTGGATGTGGTTTGACCAGGTTGAGAGAAGTTTTATGGGCGTATTTACAGAAAAAAATTTAGCCAACTATTAACAATGTTAGCTTTTTAGCTCAAGCGCTAAACTAAAGAAGCAAAATTTAGACTCATATCTTGGATGGTCAAACACATCTGAGGTAAGTGGAAAATTGTGTACGATTCATTTTTTCTCATTTTTTCCCATTCCTTTACTAACACACTCTAAATGTAGCTACTGTGGCAAACCTTGTGCTACAGTTTTTCATTAGGTTAAATGGACTTTTTGTATATTCTTGTACAACCTCACAACTGTTGCTACGAAAGAACACATTTGTGGGTGGAGCATAGATATGTCAATTAGCATTATGCAAATTACATCATGGCAATAGGTGCCTAGATGTTTCCATTCACTGATAGCTGCATTAGCATATTCAATCAGCATAATATCGGTATCATAAATGCTATCATATCACCCACCCTTACCTGAGCATTCATTCTTCCAACCTTCTTCCTTCGTCTTCTGACCTCCTCCAAAGCTTGCATCTGCCTGTCCAGTTCCACAGACACCACACTGTCCTGCCTGACCAGGCGCCCAGCGCTCTCATCCAGGTCAGACAGCAGCTGTTTCTGGCCCAGGGAGAGAAGCTCCAGCTGGGATGGCTCCGGGCGCCGCCGGCCCTCTGAGGTAGTAGCATTGGTTCTGTGGAAAGGTCCTGCCATGCAAGGGCCAAACAAAAAGATGAGCCAGAGAAGACCCTGGAGCTTCATGGCTGTTTGATGCTGCTGATGCTCCCTGTATTCTCCACACGTTGTGTTCTGTACTGCTGCTTGTGGCCTTGTGGGGAGGGTTTACAGAGAGAAGTAAACAGTTAAGGGAGTTGCTCATGCTGGAAGCTGCCTGCCCCTCAAGCCCTGCCTGAAGCTCACAGCTCAAAACTGGCTGAGTCTAAAGAGCCTCAGAACAATCCGCTAGCGGCTAAACCTTCAGCTACTCAAGCAGAAGCCAAGCATCATTCCCAGACTCAAGTGCTGCACTGTAAAGCCAAATGTTTAGGTTCTAAAAACTTTCCTGTAATGCTGCACAGTGTTTACTTAAGCTGTTTGCCTTTACCGTCAAGTAAACATCAGTGTTAAAGCGTTATGATTTATTTAGGAATTTGTTTAAGATTTCAAACATAGTAAAGATTACCACAGTTTGTTCTCAAAAAGGAAAAGAGCTCAAGTAAGCACTCTTTTAGAAACGGTTGCAGAAAACTGTTTAAAGCCTAAATAGTTACAAAGTGGAGAGAACTTAAATGTCCATAAACTGTCAAAATGTGTCAAACACATACTGTTATCTTACTTAAAGAGGAAGTCTGCAGAGTGTCCAAAATTTCTCCATAATTAAACGGTTCAGATTCAAACAAAGTCATTTAGTGGTTTGATGTGAGGTACACTTTGCTAGAAAAACTTACAAAGTCTGAATTGTTCACAGTGGTGGTGAAAGGAACCAGAGGTCTGAAGTGTTTATTGCCTCCAAAAGCTAGCTCACAGAAAGCAATTACATAGAATGGTTACAAAAACATTATCCCATATCTGAAACATTGTTTTACGATAGTTTTGAGATAAGGTTTTGACCTAAAGCATATTTATAAAGATACATTAAATGGTGGAGAGATATATGCAGAGTAAATGTCCCCAAAGAAAACATATGTTTTTCAGATTTACCACTATTTTACCATCATCGACATTGTGTTCTACACTACAGTTTCTCAGAGAAATGCTGTGTTCTGTAGCCTACCACAAAATGTGGTAATAATGCAGGCAATAAGCTTATTATCAAAAATCATATTATCATACATCATTTCTGAAAGCAAGAAGAGTCCATGCAATCTCACCTTTAGGTATAGTAATTTAATATGGCCTTAGATCGGCTCCTGAGCCATGCAGCTGTCAGGGGCGTCAAACTGTGTTTCGTCTGGGCCACAGCTCCGCAGAATTCAGCATTCCTCCCTATTAAACACATCTCATTTGACTCATTAGCTAATTGCGTTCACTTGAGTGGCTGGTGATAAAATCAGACATCTGAAGAGTTTCTACATCTCTAATAGCCCCCCCACAGAATGTTTTTACATTAAATGGTTATAAATACATTACCTGATGCTTGATACATTATTTTTACTTTTATTTTTAGCAATAATCTTTTGGCCTAAATTGTATAAGCAATGGGGGGCAGAGAGATGTGTGCATGCCTTTTGAGACAGAATAGCCCATTTTGATTTACCACTATTTTACCATTATCAGCATCACATATGAAAACTCAGAAGACGTGTTGGTTCACTGCTGGTTTTGGACAGTAAGTAAAATGGCTGTATTTGTTCTGTAGACTATTATTCACATCAACATTTTAAGCGCTGATTCCTTTTCGATAACATGACAAAGCGGCCTTTGTAGACCTGTATAATACAAATGAGGAGCCTTTGAAAAGCAGCTGGAGTGTTAGAAGAGGGAAAATGCTGTGTGTGTCTGCAGAGCTGTAGACTGAAAGCACCCGGTTTGACACCTGTGGTCTAAATATTCTCTCTACTGTCTAGAGATCATGGGTTTGATTCCTAGTGATGCCTCAGCCATCCGGGAGAGCATAATTGGCCTTGCTCTCTTTGGGTGCATAGAGTGGTCCTCCATCTCTCTCAACACGCAATGTAATGCTAGCCAACGTGGGCGTCTCTTAGCTGACACAGCAGAATTAGCAGTTAGTGTTTTCCTTTCAGAATTTTGAGCTGTCTGATAATGTTAATGTCAGTTTGAAAAGATGCAGTGGCGCTTCATGCGTCTTGGAGGAAGCGTGTGCTTGCATTCACCCTCCCAGATTGGTAGCATCATGTAAAGGGGGAGACTTAGCTAGCAGGTGAGAACTGGCCATAATTAAATTGGGTGAAACAAGAGCCTTTAGACTTCAAGAGCCCATATTTGGGCCCCTCATAAAAAAATCTCACATAAAAATGTTATCTCTTGTGACTGCATAAATATTAGCTTTGTAATAGTTGCTAAATAATTTGCAGTAGCTACTAAAAATCACTCCTGAGATTAATAACTGAATAATATGCCTGCAGTTTAGAGATTTGAATTGGGGCACCACTGAATTTTAAGTATGATATTACCATATTTCTGAAAATTCAGAAGAAATAGAGTCAGCAGTCCTGCCTGTATCTTGTAAGGTATTATATCATCGCTGTCCAAGAGAAACAAGTATCTCAGTTTTTGCGATGTTTAGTTTTCCCACATTATTTGAGCTTAACAGCTGCACTTCACATTCTGTGAAAGTTTCATCATGAATGGACCACAAGAAATATTTCAAAATTTCTAGTGTTACATTAACT
>JAILXH010089591.1:23432-33575 GCA_023558415.1 Piaractus mesopotamicus | reverse complement strand
CCACAAAAAAAAAAAAAATTCAAATTTTCTCTGCAGTAGTTAAAACGATATGAAATACAGAAAGAGACAATAAGCCAAAAATCGATTTTATCAAATATCATGGTAATTTTAATAAGGGCTGATATTACGCAAATTATTGTCTTATTTCACATGCCATCACTTCATTGCTTTATCTATATATAAATCATTCCCTTTCTACAATCATTCTAATCTATGATTTGTTCAAAATGTGTTCATCAACTAATTAACTACACAGACATACTTTGAATGACACTTTGAAAGATTATAATTTCCAGTCTGGTAAAGAATGCTGGGGAATTTGCAAATTAAAGATACTCCAGTATATGTGATCTACTCTCTGGCAGAGACTAAAAATGTGCAAGCTTGTCTAGAAGAAGGGTACCAACGCAGCAGTTTGACAATATTTTCTTTTCCAAATTCCAACCAAATAAATCCAGAACCACTGGATGGTTATAAGGTAGTCCTGTTAGTGATTGTATGGTAATTGTATCACCATCAGGGTAAATGCAAGCTGTAGAAACAGGCTCTGTAATGTTCCCATGTAAGCATGACTGAATTTGAATCGCAATAATAAGGTTTATTGCAATGATCCTGCAGACGATAACAGTTTAAATTTAGATTATCACCCAAGCTTAGTGTCTACATAGTCAACATTGTAAAACTGCAGTTTCACTCTGAATCTGTCTTAGTTGAGGCCAACCTCACTACCTCAAGGCTGGAATAATGCAGTGCATAATGAGAACCGAAATTGAGCCCAGAGCTTAATCCATTCTCTAAAATAGCCATATTCTGCACTGCATAATCAGGTGCTTCAAACTTTGTTTTTATCACAAGGCTGGGTAATTCTTTTTTGTTTCCCACTTCAATTACAATAATAATAAAAAATTCCAGTTTTGCATAATACATTCTCAGTATTTATTTCAGACACTCCAATATACAACAGAGAGGGAGGCAGTGCCAGCAGATGAGTTGATGAGTGCTTTGTTTATATCAGTGAGGTACATAAGCATGTAACGCTGTTGTTTTCAGTACTTAATTACAATAAGGTGAAGAGTAGAAGGACAGAGGAACAGCAGATGTTCGAGTGTTTTGAAACGTAACAGATAACATTGCAAAATAAGGACTGATGTAAGCCAAACATAAAAAATGGCCTGCGCTGTTCTCCCCTAAGCCCTGCTGCTGCTGAGGACTTGAGTGTAAACAACTATGACTCTGCATTTTCCGAATTGCCGTTTGATTGAATTTCGCTAGAAGCAAGATTCATCAGCCACCTGTTTCTTAGTAAACAGTTAACTTCAGCTGTTTACCAACAGAGAAATTCCACCGAAAAGAAAAATAATTACTTTGTTTTAGCCATGGCAAGTTCTGCAGTCATTTTTCTCTGCTGTGATTGATTCAGTTATTACAGTTCCTTCCGTCGTCACCTCATTTTGAGGATCAATTAAACACAAAACATAATCGTGCAGCAAAACCACTGGAACCCAAAGCAACAGTGGGGACATAAATCATTACACCCTTGAAAAGAGCATCCATAACTCAGGCATCTGTGTGCAGTAATGTGTTAAAGGTAAATGCTCATTTTGTATAAAACAGAATTCCAGACAGAATAACATATATAGTATAGTATTTATGTATAGTATAGAACTCTAGATAGAAATTAATTTCAGTGTAATGCATTACACTAGTGGAGCCTAGTGCCTAGTGGCTGTCTTCAACAAAATATTTATTTTTGAAGGTCTGTGTTAATAGCATGTGAGGAGCACAGTTGTGCTGTTAGATGTTTTTAGAAATAAAAATCAGGACCATACTGTTCCTGATCATATAAAGTATTAAAATATATATCAGTCAGAAATCACCCTTCATTTATTTAATTTCCAGTTTAAAGAGTATAAGATATTTATTTTTCAGTACCAGGACAAAAACAGAAAATATATATTTAACAGGAAATTACACAGACGCCTCTACAATTAAACATAAAATCAAAATTTTCAATATTTAGTGTCCATCCTTTACCTTTACTAAAGTTTCCATTTTTATCAGGATACTTGCTTTCAGTTTTTCAAAGAAATTTGCAGGGAGATTTGCCATTTCTGCTTCTCAAGATCCAAACTATATCAGTTATAAATTTAGACTTATCAGTCCACAAAAATGTACTCCACATTTCAGATGTTCAGTTACTTCCTTTCAGACTCATAGTGTTGAGTTGTCTTCTCACAATGGAAGGATGGACAGAAACACCTGTGGAGTTTTTCAGATCTGAAGCAAAAGAGTGGAACTTGATTTCTCCTCTCTCTCTCTCTCAAAGATGAAAGCTTTAAGTACTGTTTATCTGACGGTGATCATTTCGGTGGTCTACCAGGTCATGCACAGATGTGAGTCCCACTTTCTTTGCATGTTTTAAACATTTTGTCCAGTTTTAAAAACTCCTGTTTTTTCCATTCATTTTCCTTTGCCTTTCTCAGTCCATATGCAGGTGGATTATTATATGTCTAATCTCCTCAGTGATTTTAGAGCCATTTTAGACACACACATTTTTAAAAGGCAGCTGAGGTGTGTTTGAATAGTTGCTTGTATGAACGTCTGTGTCTGTTTAAAGGGAAACATAATGATAACGGTTAGTGACTCATTTGTTGGGAGGATGGAGGAGTTAAAGTGTCAACAGAGCACAAAAGTAAAATGGATTAATGGAGGCCTTTACGTAATTTTCTGTTAATTATTTGCTTCCTGCTTTTTTGTGACACTTTAAAAAGTATTAACTTGTACTTAATGGCCGTTTTGAATTAAATTTTAGAAACAAAAGGTTGGTCTCTGACTTTTTTACTATAACATTGGTCTTTTTGACAATCCTAATCTAGATTACTTGCAAAGTTACCATTATTAAACCTTTTTAAATCCTCAACAACTGTGCAAACCACTAAAGATATCCATTTAGCTTGTCTTTGTGTTCACGTATAAGCTTCCGAAGGAAGCGATGTTTCAAACGCATTACATTAAATCTATGTTTAGAGTCGTTCAGTCATTCGATTACAGCCTAAAATCTCATAATGAGAAGTACATCATGTCCTTATTGTGCTGTGAAGTAAACCAGAAGGGCAGAAAGATTTACAAGCCCCATCATGAGCTTACAGTAACTTCATAAGAAAGCTGTTTAATCATTGCTATACTTTTACTGAGCATGAGGATCTTTAGATTCTGCCATTTTGAAATCAAGCAGACATCGTTTTCCTCTTTGGTGAGGAAACAGCTCTCTTCAACAGTATGTGAAACTAAAGACTGATAATGAAATGTAATGTGACCTTTTTTCTGGAATGTATTCAGTTGTTAAGCTGCTTTAATGGAATTCACCTCACAGGCACTCAATATAAGAGAGCCTAGATTCACAATAACGCTCCAAGGAAAACAGAAAACTCAATCAATCAACTCAAAATACTATTTACCTCAGCAAGCATTAAGGTTCCAATCAGGAACCAGCAACCATCAGGCTAGATTTCCCTACAGCAACAACAAAGGCTATCAAACAGCAGCAGCACTTTGAAGACTACTCACTGATACAACTGCAAAGTTCTCTTTAGTCAGCTCAGTGCCAGTCTGTGACTGCTGTTCTGGCAGTTTTTTGTTAGGGGCCTTAGGCCTCTGCTCATAACATTCAACTGAACGACATCAGCCTAAGGACCAAATATAGGCATAACGTATCACGTAGTTGTCCACTTATACAGTAGTGTGCAAAAGCCAGAGCTTACTCTCATTTACAGAAGCCTCAACAACTCAACAATATATCAGAATTTTCAGCATTTTGTGTGTGCGTATATTACAGCTTCCATTCATGTCGGCAGAGCTGCTTTTAGTTTTTCTAATGTATATTTGCAGGTATATTTTTCTACGCCTCCAAAGTTCAGTCTAAGAAGTTGGTTGCATTTTCTGCTTCTCAAAATTCAAGTAATCCCATTCACACATTCAGTGCGGCCGAGGTCTGGACACTGGGGTGGTCAGTCCATTGATCTAAGAACAGAGCTTTTTTGTTTATTTGTTTATTTATTTTTTTTTACATTTTCTCAGTAACAGTTTCTTGACAGCTACACAGCCTTTCCTACCCATAGCACTGAGTTCTCTTCTCACAGTGGAAGGATAGACAGAAACACCTGTGGATTTGTTTTCAGATATGAAGCAAGAGTGGAGCTTGATTTTCTCTCAAATATGAAAACAGAGAGTACAGTTTATCTGGCAGCGACAGTGTTGGTCTTCTACCAGGTCTTGGACAGGTGTGAGGAGACCTATTTTCTCTACATCCTTTAATAGTTTTTTGAACTCCAGTTTTGGAAACTCATGTTTTTCATTGACTTTCCTCTTCCTTTTGCAAGTGGATTATCCCATATCTAACCTACTCAGAAATATGTTATGAAAAAATGAATAACTTGTACTTATTGACTGTTTTAACTTTCATTTAAATGAATTAAGGTCTCTGATGGTACTGTACTGTACTTGTACTGTCCCCGCAAAGGTCATTGGTGCAGTGTTCTATTTACCCATATGCCCGTCCTGTAACTATCATGATCAATACAACGGGCTTCACTTGCTCCTGTAATTTATATTCTTTGCCCAGCAATTCTTATTGCAGGAAGTACGATAACATAATCTTAGACGGGTGGCAGACAGAGATTGCAATACATAATTCTTTGTCTCTGTCACCATTTAGAATACGGTGTCGCAGTGCCATGATTGTTTAGTACAGAGGAAGACAGAGATTCTAACCAGGCTATGTGCCAAAACAGTGCCATGGATGCCTCAACACAAGCTGAATTTATTTAGAAACATGGTGAAAACAGTAATTGCATTTTTTTATACTGCAGCTGCTGTTTCTCTTGCTGTTGTTTTTATTAGTATTTGAACCAAATTTGATACCAAAAACTAGACTGCCAGATGCAACAAGTCCTGACTGAGACAAGCCGATAAATTAGATAAATTAAATAAATTAGATAAATTAAATAAATTAGAGATGGATTTATTGTTATGTGGAACAGTTACTGTGAAAAGATGCCCATTTTGTCTTCTACAACTGTACCCACTTGCAGCAAAGTATTTCAGACATGCCCTGTTAAGAGCTGTCTAGAGAGAGGCAAGCATAACACTACAGATCAGAAATACAAACATTATAGAGCACAGGTCTCCAAATCCGGACCTTGACTCCAGTTTACAGTCCTGGATTTTGTATTCACTGTCTGTATGACACAATAAGTTACAGTTTAAGGAATCAATGATTTAAAAATCCAGGACCAGACAACGTATGTTATAGAGCTTGGTTCCCTATCTCTAATCAGCCACACTGAGGATGCTAAAACCTGCTGGGACATACAACAAATAAGAAAATTTAGTAATGCATGCACTGCAGTTACTCCTTTCACTTCACAATGACTGACCTTGCAGAGCAGGACCAGAAAATAGGCTACCATAAACAGCCTCTCCATGACATTCGCCACTATTCCACTGTACAGTGTTGTAAAAAAGGGTGCCTTATCTGAAAATGACAGCAACTAATCACAACCATATATACAATATGCAATACTAGAACTTGGTAATTACCAGGAATACAAACAAGATCTGAAAACGTTATGCACATTAACGCAATGGGGGCGTGTTCGGTGGTGGCGCGATACCGTTGTGCCGTAAGCTTAAGCGAAGCAAACGGAGAGACGCCATGCAGCTGGTCTGGCTCTAGGCTCCAGACTGCTGTGATGGTCTCTGTCAGTGTGACCTACTACCACAATCTAGCAGGCTCGCTTATGATTTGGAGCTTCAGTATCCTTTTGCCCTAAAAACTACAACATGCAATAAAACTTTTGCTCACGTGAAATAAACCAGATGGGCACTGGGTTACTGTATATTACAAACACATGCAACCATAAAATTTAAAATAAATACATTAATTAATTAATCAGAGTATATTATTATTATTACTGATTTTCAGTCTATCCATACTTGTCGCCACTGTCACATTCATGGTTTATGTTTACCTAAACCTCGAGACGCTCTTTCCATTTACCATGCTTCCAGCACCTCCAGAGCATGCTCTACACGTACACGAGGTCAACTCAGCGCAGCTACTTTTGGTTACTACTATCCCAACATAAAATGTAAATCAGTTAGAGCTGGCCTCAACAATAACACAGGCTTGCATCACCTACCCTCAGGTATAACAAATGGATTGGTGCTGCCTTCAGTACTGCCAGCACCGCCATTGACTGCCCGAGGTGTGACTGGCACCGGCAGCAGTACGCCTTGGTCCTTGTCAACAATCGAACCTTCTAGAATGTCCTCCATGGGAGGATAACCTCCATTACTCTTAAGCGGCGGAAAGGGGGTAAGGTGAAGGGTGGTGCCACCGTCATGTCGCAAGTCATTACGAGTGACACCAGTAGCATACAGGGTCGGTGGGGGTGTTGGGGGCTGATCATCAGCCACGGTGAGGGAGCGCTTCATGCCTGCGGCATGAGGTCGGCGGGGCCCTCCTACCGGCGAGCTCAACTCATCCAGTACTCCTCCACCAGGATACTTGTCTGGCAGCTCAAGGCTGGCTGGCACTGAAAGATGAGAGCACTCAGACATAGCTCTCCTCATGGCCTTCCTCTGCTGCTCAGCTCGGCCCATGAAACAAGGCTCTAGGTCCTCCACTTCCTCCTCATTATCATCCGACGACCCCTCAGCCATCTGCCGTCCACCAAGACCTTCATCTCCACCCTGAAGGTAATTGTCATTGACAACACCTATGACACAGTAGTTAGGAGGTGCTTGAGGAGAGGCCGCTTTGCCGTTTGCTTCGTTTGCGCCAAGGCCATGAGGTGAAGGATTCCATCCTGCTACGCTGGCTGGTTTCAAAGGTTCAAGAGGAGAGGGGACATCAGTGTTTTGTGCAGGTGTTCCTGTAAGTTGTGAAGGAAGTGTCATCCCGCTGTTACCTGCACATCCCAAAGGTGCTGCGTATTTTCCGGGAGATGCAGGTGAGGGGGATGAAGACAGAGGGCTGTCTGGGCTCTCCCCTGCACTGCCTAGTGATGCACTCCCAGGAATCGCACCTCTTCCGGGCACCTTCAGCTCTGACTCCATGCCCACCCCTGCCGGAGGGTCAAAGAAACACAGCTTGTCTTCATCTGTCAGTCCAGGGGCTCTTGCGGCCCCGGCAAAGCTTCTTGGGGCACCCATGTCACCGTGCTGCCAATCCCATCCCTGATGCGCAGGGGGTGTGGACATGGAAGGAACCTTGCATAGCTCACTGTACTCCGTGAATGGAGATACAGGTTGCTGGTTTGAGAGAGAGGACATGCTTTTCCTCCTCTATCTATCGTTATCTAGTCCTTATCAAATTGTCTTCTTCTTCTTTTTCTGCTTCCTTTTTCTCTTGCTCTTGACACAAATTCTGAGCTTTATCCCTTGTGATTGCACTCTTGCCGGCAGAAGATGCAAATGTGTAGCGTTACGTCTCTCTCCGTCTCTAAGCTCTACAACTGACCAAGAAGCTGAGAGACTGAGCTTGAAGCACTGCTCTCTCTCGCTCGCTCTCTCTCTCTCTCTCACTCCAGCACATATCCACTCTCTCACTCTCCCTCCTTTCCTCCTCCTCCCCATCCAACATCCATTTCCTTGCCTTGCGTCACATGACTCTTTGTGTGGCAGCTTATTCGCTGGAACAGAAAACAGCTCACTCCCGTTTCAGAGAGCCCACCCCCTTTGCCTTGCTTGTTTTCTCCACGCTGTCCGCTTTACCCCCCATCCTTTTCATTCTACTTCCTCCTCTCAGTTCTGAACAGCTACTATCTTTCCTTGAGCAACTTGCTTTGGGCATAATCAGAGCGAGCATGGAGAGACTTTACATGTAATCTCTGCCTACTGGGGCATAACTCATGCCTTTCCCCCAAGGATAGCATGCATATGACTGCTCTCTAGAGCACATGCTTTAGGGAAATATGTTCACAACCTAGAAATTCCCCCCACCAGTCAGTCACTGTCTACACATACAGCCTGATTCTACATTAACCAATCACAGCCCTTGATCCATGCCAGAGTAATGCCTCCATTTCACCTCCTCCTGCGTATTAACATGCTACTTCAGACATCTAATTTATTTTCTCTCCCCCTCATACTGTTCTACTTTCTTCTACCATGGATGCTTTTGCAGGCTACCGGCAGGGGGCCTTCCCTATTAGAGCCCTCAAGTCACATCCTGCAAGCGTCAGCACCCTCCTCATTGCTAATTCTATTAATGCCATTTTAGCGCAGTCTAGAATTTTATCATTCTCCCCTCAGCAATGATCTGCATGCATGCATGCCTTAGTGTGAAACAGGTTCTCAGTGAAAAGGATAAGTGGAGAAAGGGATAAACAAAGATGGAGGGATGCCAGACGGGTGGAAAACTGTGCCTCATGAAAAAGCCGAACTGAAGCCTGTCGTCTCTGATCTCGTCACAGAGGATGACTGCTTCTAGACTCAAAATGAGAGATGAAGCAGACAGAGAAGAGATGCATAATAGCCGTAAAATCCACACTAACCATAAAAAAATGACGAGAGCGAAGTAATGATAACAAAAAAACACTTCTGTAGAATCTTTCAGCTACGCATGCTGTTAAATGGTGTTAAAAAGCTTAACTTCCATCCCCAAAATCACATCATTAAAAGAGAGCTATGTTCATGTTTATTAGTAGCCTGTTAATACAACTTGCACTCAAAACTATTCGTCGTCACTCAAAATTACTGCTTTGTCGCATCAACAACCAATGAACTCACAGTGACAACAACACAGAGCAGAACGAAAAAAATCAACCTGCATGACTGCCTATATGTTGCTGGCTGTCTTAAAACCAGTGTAAGAGCAAACCCCTGCTGTTGTTTTCATGTTTTCAGATGTACAGACAGCACTTTCAGTTCACACATCACCCCATCAGACCGACAAGGTCTCAGTCACCATCACAACTGTCACCGTGGTTACATAAGCTAGGCCACTGCTGTACCTAGTTTTCCCCTCATCAGCACTTTTTTCCCCACTGCACCAGCAAACACATTGCACCAGCCATACAGTCCTGACCTGCTAATGAACATGGCTTATGTAAGTTTTACCTAAGTCAGCTGTTAATGTACTGGATGAAGACAACAGACTGGAGAGGACATACGACACAGAATTACGATCAGCAATAGGCATTTCACAGTGTGATCTTAAAAAAAAAAATAGTACACTCAGCTTTAATGTTTATGTACAGTAGGCTGCACAAGGGCTCCTCATTGGGGTGGACATTACACTGATATTATTATCATGATAAATTATATCACAATATGCTTTTTTTTGTATCATGGATATTGTCAGTATTTAAAGAACACTGACCAACTGCATGTTTGATTACTAAGAGAGCACAATTACGCCTGTATAACAGGATTTAGTGCTGTGCAACGTGTGAAACATTGAAAATAGTTTTATAGTCAGTCATTTTCAAACGCAACATTACTGGTTCTTTTTTCGCTGTTCCAACTTCAAACTCAGGTAACCACTAAATGTCATGGTACATACTGTATCGTTATTTCTGCCATATTACGCACCCCTACTCTTAACCTCAGGCTACTGCTTCATGCTATCTCAATAGGACAACTAGTCTTTGATTATTTTGGTTTCAAAAGATATGATGCTGAACTTGTAGGACATAGATTATATGGCCAATGTAAGGCCGACGATGAATACAACTGTTTTCTTCACTTACTGAAAACCCATATTATTAAAAGTACACATATAGTAGATATATCTGGCCAGGCTTGGCATTTTTCACTGCCAGAGTGAGCATATTTTGAACCTTTTCAATGAGGTTTAACGGGATACTTTCCAAATGAAACTATAACTCGTTCATTTTTCTGTTAAAAATGCGCATCTTTCACGTGTTTAAAATAGTGTGTTCTGAGTTCATACAGTTAAATTGTCACTGCTGGATTAATTCCACCTTAAAGTTTACAGTGCACATGTCAGCATACTTATGGCTCCATATTATTAAGCTGAGCACCAGAGGGCCAGTGTTCTAGAGTCATATGAGTGAGTCTTGCCCTAATGAGTGGTGTTCAAGCCCTTGCTGAATGAGACTAATGTCATTCTGCAGT
>JAILXH010089591.1:0-16840 GCA_023558415.1 Piaractus mesopotamicus | reverse complement strand
AGTCACTTAAGTCTTTTCCATGTTTGTATCTCAATTGTCTCAATCACAGGTTCTCGTGTTGTCTTTACACTGACAATAGCTTTGGAAAGTGCTAAATGCTTCAGTGCAACAGCGCCAATGCTGGCACATGCTGTGTTAGTCAGGGAGGTGAGGTGTGATAGCAAACACTGGACATTATTCATGCACTCTCAAGATGTCTCCTATTCATAAAGACAGGACAAACAATGTTAAATGAAATAAACTAATTTAATGTCCGTTCCCATAAAAATATGCCTTATCTCAACCATCACTTCATGTGGCCACTGGTATTTATACAGTGGCTCCAAAAGAGTTGGCCTGCAAATGGGTAAATATGATTTACATGATAGCCACCAGCTCACAGCACTATATATAAAACCAACAAATCTGATCTGCACAACAGGGGTTGCTTCTAAGATATTCCTAGATATCACAGTCAGACTCCTCAAACAACACAAACTCATAAATGTCATATAAGCACTCCATCCAAGTCTGCAGTGTACCCTTTATGGGAGTGCTCACTCAATCAAGTTCGACTCCTAGAGTGCTTGCTAAGGGTATTAGAATGCTCTGCTTCATAACTTATTCATCCATTCTCCACAGAACCCTCACTAAAAGCCACAACAAATGTCTTAGGTTGAAACAGACCCTAAAATGCACTCAAAATAACGATGGATAGACACTCCACTCCAATGGAACAGATTTAGCAAAAAAAAAAAAAAAAAACCCAAATGCTCTATAACAAACACAGAACATGATCTCAAAAACTTTGGCAGAAATAGCATGGGCGTCTGCTTAAAATTCAATGCCATGTCAGAATTAGTCCATACAAATCAGAACAAATTCCTTAAGACTATGTCACTTGTAGTTCATTGGCGTTTTTCTAATTAAGAACAGCCTGCAATTTTAAAATAGTATTCCAATAGTAAACCATCTACCTATCAATGTCAAGAGGTAAGGAAGCTAATCTACTGATTAACGGCTCCTAAGAATGAGAGGTGCTTAAAATCTCACTTGTGCCAAATAAAAGCCATCCTACGGGCCTCTTTCACAGCATTTAAATGTTACACTCTAGGGGTGGGAGACATGACAATATGACATTGCTAACACAAATTTATAGCACGATAAGATTTTCTCAGAACGTCATGGGTATCGTCACTGATATCGTCACCTTCTTCAGAAAGAGGTTTAAATGGGGCTCCCAAGCGGCACAGCTGTTCAAGGTCTTGCTTTATGGTCAGAAGTTCAAATCCTGATGATGCTGGGAGTTCAAGAGAGCAGAACTGGTCATGTTTCGCTGAATGTGGTGAGGCACAGTAAAATCATTTTGCCCACAGTTTTTAATAGTTATTTTTAAATGTAGGACGTCCGGTTTGCAGGTGCATTGTGTCTGTTATTACACCTCAGAAAGAGTAAATATCACACACACTGTGTATCATGAAGATGTCTTCAAGTATTGTCTGTCTTTGGGTTATTCACAAAAACTAATCCATTACAAATGTACTACTCATCACTTCACTGTAAATGTAATCTCACTACTCATTACTTCTACTTCACTCCCTAAGACCCACACAAAACTGGAAGGTACATTGCAAAATTCAAAAGTAATTTCAGTACTTTATTCAGAAGGAAACAGGCAATCACAGCGCACATGATTTAAAAGGCAAAAGAGGGCATTATGAAAGGCTAATACTATTTCAAACAGGTGCCTTGAAAAAATTTTTTATGAATAAAATCATTCACATTAGTACAATGATTAATTGAGGAATTTACAGTGCTTCCTGCACTCCCGCTGCTTTGCTCACATTCATAATGAAAGTTGCGCAATCAGCTGAAGCACGGAGCACATGCGCAAATTATTACAGATAATATAATGTGTAAACCGGCTGAAGACTGTTAGCAGCAACTAGTGATGTTTAATTGGCAATTCTTCATCTGGATGGATGGATAGATTTAAATAATAACTAGTTTTTTTAAGCGGTGTTAATAAAGCCATTCATATGTCCTTTATGCTCCTGTTCTTGCCATGCTTTCAGCTCCTCTTGGAGTGGACTACATGCTGTATACACAACATGTTGTCCCAAAACGTCTCAAAGACATTTAATGGGACATAAAACGTAAGCACACTTTTCTTGACTTGGCTAAAAACAGCAATTAATGTCATTTCTGTTCATCAGCTGGACATTTCAACAATAATCTCAAAGTACAGAGGTCATGCGAAAAATTAGGTGGACTGCATTTACAAATTAAACTTCACATTAAACTCCAAACATGACCTTCCATATTGACTTACAAGATGATGCACACAGGACTAATTCACACTGACAATCACACACACGCACCCACACACACAAAACACAGCGTATTATTTTGCATGTTGGGAAGTCTGACACCACACCCTAGTGTTCTGCCTCCTACTGCAGATAAATAGCACCCTCACTGACACAGATCCACCCCGGCAAAAAGAGAACTGGAAATTACAGAGACAGAGAAGAGAGCAGTGTCACGCTGCTACAAAGACACCCCCCACCCCAACACACACACACACACACACACGTTTCTGTGGATTGTGGGGACATTACATAGACTTCCATGCATTTCCTGGAGACTAACCCAAACCTTAACTATAACTACTGCTAACTTAACCCTTACCCTAATCCTAACCTTAAAATTTAATCATTTACACTGTGGGGACCAGTCTGTGGTCCCCACATAGACGAAAAGACCCCACAATGTCAGTAAATAAACTGTTTTTGGTCCCCACAACGTAACATAAACCTGGTACACGCACTCACACGCACACCCACCCACCACAGACAGATTACACACATAAACACAGATACATACACACACAAGCATCACATACAGATGCCAACCAGCTCTAAATCTGTCATAGTAGGCATGTAACTAATGGCTTGGTGTGACTGATTTCCCTATATAGCTTTCACAATTAAAGACACAAATTAAAAAAAACTAGGCTATAATGAAGGAAGGAGAGAAAACGTTTACAGATGACTTCTGCACTTACTAAGTATTTCAGAATAAATGCTGAAAAAACCATAAACCATTTGTATCCATAAATGCCAATTAACAATCTCGTTTCCTGCTTTAGAGGCTGCAAATGACTTAACGGACTAGATCTATAACCTCTTGCTTTAAAAAAAAAAAAAAAAAAAAGAAGGAAAAAAGACAATCTAAATCAATGAGAGTTTGCAGGTTTGAAAGAAAATGAACAAAGATGAGAAGAGTGAAAGTAAACCATGTCTTCCTCCTCTCTGTTCATTAATCATAGCGCTGTGCCTGCTGGGAGTGTGTCACTAGCCTATTTATAGGAGCTGCTTTCTCACCCAACGTAGCCTACATGTAAATATGAATCTTGTATTCAGTACAGTCAAAAGCTCACAGGAGACCATACCAGGAAAACGGACCTCAATAAAGTACATGATCCTTTGGAAACATTACGTAATACATTTGTCCTAACTGAGGAGTGTTACGGGTACATCGCCATGTACTAAGGTACTGAGTTGTCATAATGCCCTTTACCTATTTAGACTATGTATTCACATTTTTATTACTGAATTCTACTTAATATTATTACAGCTATTTTGAGTATTTTTTAATGTCACAAAGTACTGCATCATGCTGGGGCTTAAAAAACACTTTATATCTAGGTTTTACAGAGAAAAAGTAAGGAAAAACCAGACCAGTGGTGTCATTGGTCAGGCATCAAACAGAGAAGACACAGCTCTTAAGAATCAATTGATGCACCAGCTGCATACATCATTCACAACCAGTATGTCAGCCCTTTGAAACTTAACACAACAAATACAGACCATCCACTCACTTAACCCCTTCAAATTCTCAGAAACACTGAATTCATGTCCATGCACTAACCTATGTCTTTCAAACTCACAACAAAAAAGGCAGTTTGACAAATAAGTTTAGTGATGTGTTTACATTTTTAGAGTTGATTCTGAAGTGAGCATAAAACCATGTAATTTCTAACCTAAGTTGGATGCAATAAGAGGAGGGACGACAGCAGCTGCTGTATGAGAGGAAAACGCACAAGGGAGTCTCTTAAGTAAGCTTTTGAACGCAGAACAAATTATTACAACATATTTCGGGTAACTTCGCTGAGCTGAGACAAAAATTTCAAGTTTCTCAATAAACTTGAAATGCTAAACTAGTTACTCGCAACAGATGAGGAGATGTGGCCATACCTGTGCAGTGTCAACATAAGAATACATGCCATGCACCCACCAACCGAACAGTGCCAAGGAACTCAGGGAGGTATAGGAATAAAGCTTTGCAGGTTCTGGAAAAAAACTGTTCAATACCTCTGGAACAATACCACAAAATGTCATGGTTTATGACATTTTGGTTAATGTCAATGTTAGAATTTAGAATGGATCAGGACTGTTGACTGTTGACAGCATGACTAACCCCCTTATATATTTAACGGGGGGGGGGGGGTTTGTAATGATAAAGAATGTCCCTAGATACGCAGGATCCAGACCCCATGTGTCAAACACAAGGCCCGTGGGCCAGATTAGGCCCGCCACACAATCCTATCCGGTCCCCAAAAGCATTTTAATTTTCTATTAATATTAGCCTGTTTCACAATGTGCTTCACTACAGTCCCCAGTATGCACTGATGTGCTCCTACTCTCCTACCCCAACAACACCTCAATTCTACACAATTCTGCTCAATTCCACACCAGTCATTATCACCAAAATGCATTTCAGCTGCAGTTTAATCAATATAAGCAGTTAGCTCAGCAGCTCAGAAATTGAGCCTACGGCTTAATGAACTTGCAGCTAGAAAGAATGCCAGGTGTTCAAGCAAACAGGTAGGTTTAAAAGACTGAGCTCCTGGGGACATTTAAATTTTTAATATTTCAAATGTCCATGTAATATTTCAAGGTCTGTATTTTACTACTGAAGTTTTTGCATATTTTGAATAAACAATGGTCAGTTCAGGTTATAGCTCAAAATTAATTAAAAATTAAACAAAAACTTTTCTTTTCTCTGGCCCACGGATTTGATGAGATTTTTCAAATGTGGCCCTTTTAGTGGTTGAGTTTGACACTGCTGATCCAGACCATGAACGGCTCTGAAAGTAAAACATTTGTATGTCATTTCCCTAAATGTCACTGCAGAGCTTTTTAATCAAACATAATTTTCTACATTTTTGGGGGCAAAACTGGCCTCTGTAATGATCTTTGGACTGTATAGCAACAAAAGAGCTAACTAAATATACTACAATCTACAATCTGAAAAAAATAATCACATTAGCATTGCACCACACTGCACCACACATGATGTTGCTGTTATTATAAGACACAGCTTTCACACCACTATGCTCTTTATCTCACAGCTTGGCTCATTACTATAACAAGCCAACTTGCCCACCTGTGTCTATTCAAAGCTTTATTCCCTTTTTCACTCGTCATTCAGCAGCTTATTTATATCACGACGCATTGAAGACTCTTGCAACATTATTTTAATAGGCATACAAATATTCAAATAACCGACTTACCTAAAGGAATAGACGATGATCCACAGAAGGATGCCATCAGCAGGACATGGAAAGAAAAAAAAAAAACAAGATAAAATTAGTGTAACCTGTCATAAATGGTCAGAGTTTAAACGGACAACATGCTGGCCTTGTGTTCAGGTAGTATTGTTTCTGTGCTGCACACTGAATAGGTATACTAGGAAAGAAACATGGACAAGTTATGAGGACTCAAAGTGAAAGAAAGACTATTGTGTTAAGCAGCTCCAGCACACCTTGGCAGTAAGAAAAGACAGTAGCATGGTGATTGGAGTGTGGTGAGTGAACAAGAATGCGTCCCTGAAACACTTCAAACCAAGAGGCATTCCGTTAGTATTGTACACCCAGGATAACACGTGGTTAATTGGGACACTCTTGCCCTACATACACACAGAGGTTCACCATATAGCATTGCACCCTTGAAACACCCAAGCCAAACCAAGCTAGCCAATTTTGAACGGAGCCTGATAATGCGGCGTCCAGTTGGGGAACAAATGTGTTAGTGATTGAGGTAAAGAGACTAATCACCCAAGCCAACCGCAGCCAAGGCACGGCTTGGGATCCACACAGTCATGCAATGAGTGGATCCAAATTGTACACTCCAAAAACAAACCTTCCAGCATGGCAGGCAGTTCTGCCTCTTGCTCCCAGGGTTCTGCAAAGCTAGGGAAGAATGGTGGAGCAGCAGGGTTCAAGCCAGAGTTTTGAGGAGAGGGAAGTTTAGCTTCAGGTGATGTGGGGCTCTTTGACGAGGATGAGCGGGTTTTCTTGCCCTGCTTTGATTTGGCTTCTTTAGGTGTTTTGTTTCTTGGTGAAGGTAAAGGTGCTGGCACGGGTACAGGTGCCTCATAGGTGACACCCTCCATGCTAGTGATGTCAAAAGGCTCACTGTGGTTGTTCAGTTGTGAGTCATTGAGAGACCAGGCCGTTCCAGATGGAGAGAATGGTGGAGCTGATATCAGTGCCTCCATAGATGATCCAAAACCAGCACTGCCAGGAGTTGACATCAAGGGGTCAACAACAGGAGCATCAGCCAAAACATGGGTCCCCACAGTCGGGCCAATGAAAGAGGGCTCTTGCTCAAAAATGGCCTCTTCGAAAGGTCCTCCACCAGACACAAAGCCCTGGGTATCATTCATGGTGGAAGCAAGAGGGCCAGCTTTACCTGGGTCTACAGGGAGGGTAAATGCATCTTTGGTGTTACCGAGATCAACACTGTCTGTTTCCATAAGCATATCTGGGAAGCCAGAGGAGACAGACAAGGGGCCTGTGGGTGAAAAACCTGGTCCCTGACCAGGGCATGTTGCCAAGGGAGCAGCAGGGCTGAGGTCCAGTAGAGCTGGTGGGGAAGTAGCTGTCAGCGAAAGCAGATCCCGTGTGAGTAATGACGGCATGACAGACCCATCAGGGAAATCCTCGCTGAGAGAGATCAGGTCCTGGCCACAGGCTTCTCCGGCTAGAGAGGTTGTCAAATCTGCTCCAAAGTCTTGAGACCTGGAGGCTGAAGCAGGGACAAAGGGCTCTGCATGGATCGCCCACTCTTCTGGAATCTTCTTGCGGCTTTTTCCTTTCTTGATCCTTCCACCACCCCGGACGATGTCTTCCCGATCCCAGCCTACATCTCGATCCCGTTCTTTGCGTGGTGACGGTAGATGTGATCCCTCAGGCAGAGAGAGGTTCTCGCCTTGCATTTCCAAATGACTCTTACTTTCCATTGGATCCCAGATGTCTTCTTTGGGCCTCCTTTTCTTCTTCTTCTTCTCTTTTTTGCGATCAGAACCCTCATGTTCCCTCTCATCTAGTTCCCCAAGTCCACTATCTCTGTGGGACCACTGGTTGGCAGAGGCATCTTGTGCGCTTTCTGTCAGATGGCTCGCATGGCGACTGATCACCGTGGAAACACTGGGAGTGAAGGGCAGGTCAGATGGAACGCCAGCATCATCTGGCCAGCGGTCAGCAGAGACACCTCATATGCAAAGAGGGAATCAGAGTTAGCAGATTACATTCTTCCTGTCTCTCTCTCCCTCTCTCTTTTTATCACACACAGCATATTTTAATATAACATTTAGTACCTCACACTAGTAGAAGTGCACTGTATGTTTTAAAGTACAGTCATCTGCAAAAGTTTGGGCAACCCTAGTCTAATTACATTGAATATAAATGAGTTAATTACGCCAATGATTGTTTTGTTGGTACAGAAACTATGGGTTAACCAAAACGCACCACTTTTAAAAAGTCAGTTTGAAAGGACATCCATTTTCATGGTAATGCGTGAGATCTAAGATGTGTACATATTTAGTAAAAACACTACATCAATTGAGGTCAGTAATACTCCACATGTCTGTACTCCTTCAGCTGCCTAATAATGAGCTTGTTACTTGCTACTTATATTGTTTCATTCTTTACTGTAACATGTATGCAGAAGTATCCTATATCTTAGATGCATAGACATAAGGCAGTTCTTTCTCTGTTTTGGCCACTGGATCCTACACCAGACTGACCTAGTTACCTTTATTCTGAAAAGTTCAAATCCACTCTTTAATGTCAAGAGGATATGGAAGGAACATGTTTCCCTGTGGGCCTGTCTTTTTGATAAATGATACATACAGACAAATGATAGACAGATTTGCTCTCATGGCAGCGACTGGGTGAGAGAGGACATCAGCCAGTGCAATGCACTGTGGGATGTATATGCAACCTACTATCAACAGCCTTAAATCTGCAGCCTTGATAAAAATAAATAAATAAATAAATAAAATCCTGGTACTGAATTACGGTAAATACTTTTTATATAACTGTTCCATGCTTTGCATGGCTCGCAAGCTTATCTGTTATTATGGTGTTAACATGCATCACTGAATAACAAACTGCTATAGATATCTTTAGTTGCAACATCTTTAAAGCAGACATAATATTTTTTATGCATTCATGACTTTTTTTGAGAAATCACAGAAACAATTAAAACAAGCCATTTTGCAAAGATTCAATATACGGACTGTAGGGAGTGGTTAATGTACATTACGTTTTTAAACTTGTTTACATACTACATCACACGTCACACTCGTAGCTGAAAACGGTGAGTAAAATTCAGTTTTACATTTTCAATTTCATATATGTGAAACAGCATGACCGTGTGCCAGTTCCAGTGCTAATTATGAGCTTTTAAGCACCTCTCAAATGTTCCCAAGTATGTGTTTAATAGCCAGGCATGACTGTATGCTCCCTGCTTGGCCCTTAGGCCCCCCAATCTGCTGACTATGTCACACAATTGCTGAATATCGTCAGTCGCTCACCAACCAGAGACGATCAGCATTTTAAATCAGCACACACCAACCGGCAAGCGAGCTGTGCTTGTGTGCAATTCATGCCACCTACCATGGCACAACATTGAGCCTCAGCTGCACTGTACCATGTCACACAGATGCGGCCATTAATGACCCCTGGGAGCACGAGATGGATGGCACATTACGAAAGCTTTGACACAGGAGCTAAGTTAATGTATGTACAAAGCCTTTTACTGTTTGTGTCTGGTTATAGTGCCCCACAGTGGCAAAGCAAGGTCACTGCATGTGTCCTCTGATGTAGCTGGATTTGTTCAAAGGATAAGCCTGACAGGGGGGTCTCCTGCTGTAATCCCATAATCCTCTGTAAAATCCAAACCTCATCAGTGCAGCTGGGGGAGCACTGGGGGGAAATGACTGCATATTAGGGCTAGAGAATCTGCTACAAACACTATTTGGCAGATGGCAGGGTCATATTATTGACTTGTCACACACATAATGTCATATATTATCATAAAGACACTGAGGTCAAACTCTTTGCATCAGTAACGTAAGAGACGTAGCTGTGGTTCTGCAGGATCTGAAAGAGATGCTATAAAAGTGTGTGGTAAGCTGTGTGCATCTGGGTGTGCATCTGTTTGTCTTTCTCCTCTACCTGGAGAAAAGTCCACAGGGTTTTTGGGTGTGGTAGGTGCCTCTGAGGCCAGTGATGGCAGTTTCTGGCTGTCTGCAATGCTTGGAGGTTTTTCTGGCTGGAGTGGTGCAACTCCAACATCCATATTGATGCCCATCCCCATTGCAGGCTGAGAGAATCCTGTGGAGACAGAAAAGGTTCAAGACTGTTATAGCATACTGAGGCTTAGTGTATCTATAAACCACAAGAGGAACTGCTACATTTCTTCTGAATTCAGATGACAGCTTAGTTACTTACCAACAGCCAAGAACCTGATTTAATTTTTAAAGCCAAATCCTAACAACTAATACTGAAGACAGCTTTCTAGTGAGTTTTATAAAATACATACATATTTCTATGTGCATCATTACCTACCAGCGGTGGACGGTAACAAAGCACTCAGTTACTGCACTTACTCTAATGCTGCAGATACATGTATCGAATGATTCGGTTAGGATGCCACTACTCTATGTAGGTCTTTCACTAATGTGTGCTAGTTTGGAGAAACTGCATAACACTGAGAGTGGAGTGAAATACTGTGCATTGCATTTAAAAGGTGATCAAAATCTAGAGGCAGATAATGTGCCAAGAAATTAGACAAGCATAATACCAGTTATACATATAATGTAAAAACAAAATTACATTCTATTAGTTATCATTTAGTGTTCCATTGCTGTTCCCAAAAACTTGAAAACTTGAATAAAACTCTAAAATACTTTTTAAAATCTTATAAACTCCAGTGTTTATAACATTTAAATCTATTGTACCTAAATCTAAATGTATTTTTTAATAAAATAACAGCAGATATCAAAAAGGCAGATGATTCTCAATTTTAGACAGTAGAGTAAATACTTTTTTTTTCCAAGTATCTGAACTTTTTTGTTCCATTTTTTGAGACTTTTACTTTCTTTCCTCTACATTTCAAAGTAAAATATCCCAGATTTTACTCCACTACTTCCTGCACAAACCCAGCTTGTTAACTCTGTGGGAGAAAACAGGACTTTCTAAACATGTCTGAAACATATTAAACTTAATAAACATAATGAACTTTTAAATTAAAAAAACAATCATAGCACACCTTTTCAGAAATTCAGGATCTGTAACTAGGGTTGTGCACCTCTAACGGCTTAGGAACTTAGGAGTGTTTACGGGATGGCTGCGAGTGTGGAAGATACTAGGAGAATGTCATTTGACAGTGAAATCTGACCCATTTCCTAAACCGAAGACGTGAGAGGAGAGGTGTAGGATGTGGATTAAGCAGTGTGGAAGATCATATTACCAAACAGGCATATAAACAGGCACATGAGTTAAGGTGCTTAGCTATATTACTCAGCTTTTTTTTTTTTACTTATTGTTATCTGTAGGCTTTAGTTTCTATCTTTAGCTATTAGGCTGTCAAGAGATCAATATTTTGTATGTAGGCATCAAATGCAGACTGGAGATGTTTTTGTTTACTCCTTTTTAAAATTTTGGACGTACTGAAGAAAGTAGGCTACTAAGAATTTCATGGGTTACACCGTCAACTATGGAGTAACCTAGGATGTGGCAAGTTAATATATCACTAAATTACTGTAAATAAGTAATAACAGTATAACAAGTAACTTGTTTCCAACACATGTCCCAAAACGTGTTGAGATACCATCTGGTGTCTAGCTTATAACATTTTCGCCCACATCGTTTATTACTGACTGAAATAACAGCAACTATTCTAACAAGTGACAACTCCACTTTCACTCAAGTACAGAATCTGTGTAACTGGTCCACCACCGTTACTTACAACCAAGGTCAACATTTGTGACAAAAACAACACTGCTGAATTAAGCAAAGCAGCTCAACATCACCTTACTATTAGTTTCAGCACTATACATTTAATTCTGTAAATAATGAAACAGAAACTTTGAAAACTGCCAACCTTGAGTGGCAAAATACAGCATTCTCATCATGTGAAAAGAAATGAGAACGCAAATATTACAGATATTCTTTAAGGTCTTCCATTGACAGTCAGATGAAATAGCAGAGGAAAGAACATCTGAGCGGCTAGACCTGATGTGAATGTTGATGCGAGGATGACTCATCACCTCAACGAAGTGAGCTGTTTTCAATCTGTTCCCTGCACCTTGTCTCAGGAGTGGCATTTGAAACCAAGATTTATCGTCAGACAAACACTTTCAGAGAGCCACGTGCAGAGACGGAAGGCCATTTGATTCGGCTAATGAAGACATTTTCTTTGACACGGGCCGTTAGTGCTAAAAGAGGGCTTTGGGGTCATTGGTTTAAAAAAGAAAGTGCACTTTTCTAAATGTCATCCCTGAGATGGTAGAGTGAACGCAACAAGTTTTCTCTATCCAAGCACAGAACACTTCAGCTGAAACCACAATTGCATTTAAAATAGCAAAAATAAACAGAAAAGAAATGCCAAAAAACACATTTTATCCTTAAAAATAGCCATTCCTGGTGGCTATTTTGCACTTTCAGTCACCTAATTCAGTTTATCCATGTGCATTAAGTTGTATCTCTTGACACTGGGAGATTACATAGCCGAACGCTTAGCTTGTGCGCCTTTGGTTGTTCTTGTGTCTCTGGAATGCCACATCTGTTTTTCTCTGACTGTGAATGCAGATGGCAAACTTGATTGGTCCCTGGTGATGGGTGAATCTTCAGAGGATGACGCTGTGTTCATGTAACAAGATAATTACTGTTTGCCTCTTTAGATTAAGTCAGTTAACATGGACATGGTGGCAAAGTAGTGTAAGTCCTACAGCAATTGATACACCAAATTCAGTTAATAAGCTTTTAGTAAAACACAGACTTTTTTATCCCTCCTAAAACTGAAAGTAATGACGAACTCACTGATCAAGACATAATGGCACGTTTTTCAATTATTGTACGAAAAATAATGGCAGTGGCTCTACAGTGTTTTGTAAAAGCTAGACAGCAAGAGAGTGGCATCAATGGAGTGAAGATATTAACCTGAGAAAGGTCCCATCAAGCCACTGTCCATCATCTGTGCAGGGTGGGGCTGAGCACCCCACTGATCAGGAAAACCGGCCATAGAGCCTAGAGCAAGAAGGAGGGAGGGAGGGAGAGAAGGGGGAGAGAAAGAGAGGGAGAGAGAGAGTAAACCAGAGGGGGAGTCACAAAGAGAAAGCTTGTGTTTGTGTTTCAGAAACACAGAGAAAAGATGATGGAACGAAAGAGAAAGAAAAACAGAGACGGAGAGAGACAGTGATGGCACAAGCAGCCACCAGCAACAAGCACTCAGAAATTGAAATGCGAAAAGGGGGGCACTTGCGCTGTTCATTTTTATTCGGAGATGACCGCTGAAATATTTTAATCACACTTACGAAAGTGATTTCAAATGCAATCGACCGTTAATGAGACCACATTTCAATCAACCTTTGAGATAAACTAGTGTCTGAAAATTATAATTGTTATTTTTAAACTGCTTATCACTACGGATTAAATTACCATTAATATATTGCATGTATCCTAGCAGCGGTTAGTGAGGCTTTATGGCGTAGCTTAAAGATGACCAAAGAGGAGCTCTCACCTGGCAGAAAGTCTGAGACGAAGGCCTGCTGATCTGCCTGACGTGGCCACAGTTCGCCCTGCGGCTCTGGGTGCGACACTGAAATATGTCCCCCCGGTGCCACTGATGAACCTACAGTGCCTGGAACGAGATCCAAAGAACAGTTCCTTCAAAAACAACACATTTCAACAGTTTCTCAAGTTATTAATACTCTCCGGAGCACAAATCATTACGGAAGCTCTTCCACAAACTTACCTTCAGCCCAATTACAGACCAAAGTCTAATCCCTTGCATACTTCAGTTAACAAACAAAAGCCAGTTCCGTAAGCTCCGGGAGCAAGGCGTCCTGCGAGCTCTCAATGTTCGAAGTGTGTGCGGTGGAACAGAGGCCTGAGAGGCGTCTCTGTCTGGGTGTGTGTTTGTGTGGCTGGCACAGTCCGAGCCCGCCGTCCCGTCCCGTCTCGGCGGGGAACCTCCTGACTGGACGTGGGCCTGCCGCCTGATCTGAAGTGGCGGCTCTGGCCACAGCAGGGGAGACGCAACCCTCCCACAAACCTCCCTCTCTCTCTCTCTCCCACCCTCCCTCTCCCTCTCTCTCTCTCCCTTTCCCCTCATCCCTCCCTCCCGTGGCGGGCCAGAGGGCTTAACAAGGGTGACAGTGAGAGAACTCGACAGGACGACACCCACAGTCACTATGGCACCACGGGTCCCCCAAAAACCCAGACAGAGCTGCCGGGACCTCCGGTTAGGCTTGCTGTTGGTGAGAATTGGGCTCAGATTAAAAGCAGATCCAAGCAGTCATTATGCAGCCTGTGCCTGTGCAACTGTGTTTTGGAAAATTGTTGGAGGTGACAGAAGTTTCAAGCTTATTTGGCTTGAAAGGATGCTATCGGGCTGGTCAGAATTTAACATATTAGTAATCGAGAAATGTAGTATTTTAGTATTTTATAAGGAATGCACAGAATAAAAACAGACTGACCAAAAACAAACCACGCAAAAATGTAAAAATTCTGTGTTTAGGAAGGAAGGGGAGGTGACAATAGAGGTCAAGAGTCTTATAATTTAAGGCTATCAGGGTTGTCGGTAGGGGTGGGCGATATGGCTAAATGCAACATCGAGATTAGGGTTGTGCATTCCGACTAATTCTGATATTGGAGTATCCATAGTTCATGAACGAAACACCCAGTTAAAGGCAACAATTTTGTCCTTCCCAACAAAAAACGTGACACTAATTTTAATACACTAAAATATTCAAACATGATTTATATTTTTTTAAGTTCAAAAACAGTCAAGGGAAATCAAGGTTTTCATGCTGGATGAATGGAGGCTGCCTCAGATAAACTGATAAGCTAACGCTGATGTATAGCTAAATGGTGCATCGTTGGATGCTGATGCTGAGGTGTTTTCTCCTCATTAGAAGACGTGCCATCATGTTTAGTTTGTCAGAGTATGTTAGTTTATGACAGTCAGAGAAATATCTGGATATCTGTTTTTGGATCTAACTAACATCAGCTACAGTAAGTTAGTTAACCTTGTTAGTGAAAAAGACACACAAGAGCTGACCGTACTATCTGCCTTTCTCAGTCACGTCTGTGACAACGCATCATTGGCAACACACTCACATTAAGGCACTCTGGTTTCGTAGCAGCAAGTATAAAATACTTACTTGCTCGCAAATAGTCACATATTGCAGTCATGTTAAAGCATAAAATGGCTGAACTGTCAGCTTGTTTAATATCTCCCCGTGATGAAAAGCAACAAATACCTGAGTAGCGACTTAAGCATTCGAACACTGACACCTCGAACGGTTAACCCATTCACATCTCTAATCGCCATACTTCAAATACTTTCACAATATCCATCAGGACATTTCATTTTTCTGAGGTTTGATCAGTTCCAACAGGAAATGCCACATTTAAAAAAATACTATCAGAAACTATGAATAAAATTGCTTTTATTAAATACTTTATAAACTATGCTGTAGTGAACTAAACCCTCTTATACAGGACTAATTATGCTCTCTTTCTAATAAAACATGCAGTTGGTCAGCGTTCAAGTAGTGATGATAAACACAATATGCTTAGAAAATTTAACTGTGATGTAATCAATCACAATAATGACGAACACTCTCATATTGCCCACCACTAGCTCTGACTATCAATTATATTAATACTCAAGTGTGCCAATTATTCTGACAAGCAAGTTTTTTTTTTTAAAGGCCAAACAATAAAAATGGAGTTAACTAAACAACAAACCTGTCAAAACCCTCCCCTAAAAACTGATAAAGATGAATATAAATGGATGCGCATATGCATTTAAATTGTCATCTCTGTCAGGCTGTTTCTTACTATAAGAGAATTTTAAAAAAGGATCATCTTCATGCAGTTGCAAACTTATCACTGAGGATTCATCAAGAATTGTTTTTAATTGTTTTTATGTGACAGCTCTAGATGCTATGCAGCAGCAACTACTGCCCAATGGGGTTCAATTCAAAATCTAAACATGTACAGTAGCGCTTTAAAGATTATTGCCATACCAGCCCGTGCCAACACACCCACCCACCCAGTGCTGCGATCATGAAAGCTCTGCGAAAGCCTGCGTCCTCCTGTCACTTTGAGTTTCTGTGACCTGACCTCCTCTGCTCTGCCCTTCCAGCTCTGTCTGCTCTCACAGCTGAAAGAGCCACAAACACGGCTCACTAAATCATCTTCACATTTCCCTTAAGATAACATTCTTCTGACGTTAGGAAAAGCATGGGCATATTAGCGCCGTCAGCTAGATTTTCCTTTTATTGTTCTGCTTGTCAAAAGATCACATCTCCCTTTCTTACTTATATTGAACAAGAATTCACATAAAACAAGGTGTGACCCTACTGACATTTTATCAACAAAATGTAGCAGGAGGACCTTCTGAAAACAAGCCAAAATGCCTGAGCTTTCAAAGATACCAGGCAGTACTGACTAAGCAAGTAACTTCAGCAGACATCTGGCGCATGGAACGTTACGTGTCATCTTTCCGAAAAGGCTCTCCGAGTCTATGGAGGGCAGATGCACAAAAAGCCCAAAAGCAGTGCACTGGCACTCATGCGGTCGGTTTTAATCCGCGTGTCCAATCAGCGCTTAAGGCATGTCAGCAAGTGAAAAACCTACTGACTGACAGGAGCTGACGGGCTGCTCGCCTCAGCAGCGCAGCACATAACTCGTTTGCGTTTGTTGTAGATGAGTCTGCCTAATGAATCTTTATTTGGTGACGTGAACTATGGTGATGCACACAAGTGCCACATATAGTCAGGTCCACAAGGGCTTTAAGGAAAAGGCAATCAGACAGCGGATCCATATGGAGACATGACCACTAGTCAGGTTCGTCTGGAGGATTACAGCAGCCCCAGCCACAACTCTGATCTGATGTCTGCTCCGTCTCGGTGAAGGGTGTGCTGTAATCAACTAGGCTGGGATAACAACAGCTAGCACAGTTCCAGCATCAGCAAATGCCTACAGTACAGTGAAATGTGCACTGTACAAAATGACCATAACCAAAATTTTTCAAATTAGATTTCAGTGTTGGGGTACTTATACCAAAAAAGTAATCCATTACAAATTACTAATCTTCTCTCAAACTGTAATGGGTTTACTTTACTTGTCACATCCTGGAAAAAGGAATCTCACTACTCAATACTTGTGTGTTTCTAAAACCCATACAAATCTGCACAAATTAGAAAACGCCCAGTAGGCCATTATGTAGAAAAAAATAACCAGTCTTTATCTCACACACACACACACACACAC
>JAILXH010089541.1:909-11252 GCA_023558415.1 Piaractus mesopotamicus | reverse complement strand
TTTTTTTTTTTTTGGAAAAATCTGAAACAGACCGCCCATGCATACCACTTATTCAGACCCTAACCTATTCATACAAGCTGATGTATTGATTAGGAGATGGGTTCATGTACATGTAGAATTTTGATGTGCTATCCATAACACCCTCCTTAAATGGTTCTAATAGCCACAAAGAAAGCATTAAGGAAGACTGCTTGTCCTTAAAAACATCCATTGCCAATAAACAAAGTGAAAAACCTGCAGGCTGTTATTCAACAGAAGACACACAACATTCAAAGCTAATTACAGCCACAGCGCTTCATGGCAATTGACATGTTTGGGTATATAGAACACAAATAATGTAAACTCCAACACAAAGGCTGTCACTCAAAAATCATGAATTCTGGATAAAATCAGGATTCTGGCACTTTCCAGTCTTTTTTGCAGACCACCATGAAAAGTAAAAATGCTAATAGGTAAAAAGCAAAAAAGTTGCACACCTGTCACAGAAGTACCCAGTAAAATTCCAAGATGGAGTATGTCTGCCTTAAAGCAATTACTAAGGAAAGGTCAGTGAGGCAAAGAATATTAAAGCTTTGTCTTTATACTAAATTTCAGGTCATTTTTTACTTACTCATTTCTTTGGTATAACAGTGAGAGAAAGATTATAAGAAACTAGATGGAGACATAAAAAAAAAAAATCAGGGAGCTCCTACGGTTCTACCATGCAACACTAGGAGAGCAGACGTTTGGCAAAAATACCAAACAAATGAGTGTTAAGTGTCTTGGTATCTACGGATATAAGCATTAAGGTTAGAACCATTTGGCACAGTTTTCACATACTGTGCCTATTTTCTGACCTAACATGCCACTGAGAAATTTCACACTTCCTGTGATCAAAATCAAATGATTTCTTTGAAATGGTATTCTAAACGTGTGTGTGGTAATGAGGTCAGAAGAAAGCAATCCACTCAATCTCACACTGTAAGTCATCCTTTAAACCACTGATATGGTCCTTTAATTAGTTATTATAATAATAATACTAATAATACTACTACTACTACTACTACTACTAATAATAATAATAATAATAATAATAATAATGTTTAACAGTAATAGAAGAGATTATGATTATTAATTTAAAATCAGATAAGACAAATACCAAGAAAAATAGTTTACATTAAAAAAGAGATACATTATTAAATGTTTCTTGAAGGTGGGCACTCAGGTTGACTGTCCAATAAAAGGTGGAATTTAGTTCCATAGTTTAAAAGCATAATAACTGAAAGACGCCTCTCCATGTTTTCTGTATCTAACAGAGGGTTTTCACAGAAGGCCAGTATTTGCAGATCCAGATCCATGTGCTGGAACATAAACAGAGACATTGTGATGGAAGCAGGTGCTGGGTCATTTAGAGCCTAAAGAACTAGTAGCAGAACTTTAAAAATTACCCTGAAAGATACATGCAGCCAGTGCAGTTCTTTAAAAACAAGTGATATGAGCTCTTTTTAAAAAAAATAAAAATAAAAAACTACTTTAGTGACTGCGTTTACATGCGGGATAAAACAGAGCTTAGAGTCTAAGATTACACCCAAGTTTCTCACTTTAGGTTTGGTACATGAAGCTAAAGAGATAAGCTTCTCATAAACATTTTTCTGTGAGTTTCAGCACCAAGGGTCAGAATTTCAGTTCTTTTCATGATTTAGTTGTAGAGCATTTTGAGATATATTACCTGACTACCTGACTTACCCTATTTGTTTTCAAGGCAGCCAAAGCCTATGCATAGCCTTATTTACTGACTCTGTCTGTGAACCCACCCAGTACTGCATGGACAGCATGCACTGTGTAAGGAGAGGAGAGACCATGTCGCAAACAACCCAGAAAACTGAACTGATAAATTCATATCCTATCTCTGGAAAAGCTTGGACATTTATAAAATGCAATAAAAACAAGAGCCTGTGATTTGTTAATTCTCTTAAACCTTTATTAACTGACAATAATACCAAGAAAAGATTCCCAACATGATTCTAATTGGTAAATATATACAAATTTAGAATTTGATTCCTGCAACACACTCAAAAAACTTGGGACAGAGGCACGTTTACCACTGTGTTACCTTTCACCTTTGTAGTTACTTCACTTTTACTTCATCTGCTCAACAGTCTGTGGTCGTCATTGTCCGATTCTTATCTTTCTGATGCACCATATATTTTCAATAAGAGACAAATCTGGACTGCAGGCAGGCCAGTCATGCACATGCACTCTGTGTCTACGAAGCCGCGATGTTGTAGCACGTGCAGAATGAAGCATGACACTGTCTTACTGAAATAACCATGGGCTAAAATCCCAATAACCGCCTTCACACATATTCAAGTCACCCATGCTGTAGGTACTGATGCACTTCCATAATGAGACAGATGTCGGCTTTTGCGCTTTTCCCAGGTAAGTCTGAATGGTCCTTTTCGTCTTTGGCACAGAGAACTCGACGTCCGTTTTTACCAAAAAAAAGCTGAAATGTGGAATCATCTGACCACTCTGTGTGTGCTGACCACACACAAAATTCTTTGCAATCTTGTGTTGAGAAATGTTCTTTTTGAACTGTTTAAAAATTCTCTTACGAAGTTTGGCACAAAGTGGTGAGTCACAATCCATCTTTGCTTGCAAAGATTTGGTGGATGCTCCTTTTGTAGCAAATCATGATATCCTCACCTGTTACCAACTCACCTGTCTATTGTCAAAACTGTGTAACTTGAATATTCTATAAATTTTTCACTCTTATGTTGCCCTGTCCCAGTTTTTTTTTTTAGCGTATTGCAGGCATCAAATTCAAAATTTGTTTATATTCACAAAATACATTCAAGGTGATCAGCTAAAACATTAAAACTCATTTCTTTGTACTTTTGTCAGTAAAAATAAAAGTTCAAGAGAATTTACAAATCACAGATTCTTTTTTTTATTGCATTTTGCAAAATGTCACATCTTTTCCGGAAATGGAGTTTGTAGTTATCTAAGGAAGCCATGCAAAGAGGGTGGAAAGAAAACAGAGAAAGACTGGTGTGGGGGAAAGGTTATGTCCCACCAAGATTAGCTAATGCTGCCTTTCTAATGTACACCACATACAGATATGTTTGTTGGCACACACTTCCTTTTCCAAGAATAATAATAATAATAATAATAATAATAATAATAATAATGATAATAATAACAACAACAATATTAAATTTAGCCATCTTTTCATACCTTTTCTACCTTTTAATAGCAATAGAAGAAATTAGAGTTTGTCTTCTGTCATTCTATCATCAGCCGTTATGCTGTTAAATCAGGACCAGGAAATACCAAAGAACAGCTCACAACACAAAACACAGTTAGATTCAGGTTCCACTCAACATCACTCCATCACCAGTCACTGAACTTTGGCTCTCAGACATTAGGATATGAGATATGAGTCTTTATTCCCTGAACATGTGTCATTTGAGCATCACACACCACATGTGGCACTTGTATTAGATCAGCTAGCAGGTACCGAACACCACAAAACAGGTTTAATTTCAGCTTTGCTGCTCCAACACCAGTCATTTGACTTGTCCCTCTCAGATATAATTTTTTATTAAATTGTATATATTACTGTGTAGATTTTATGTAATGCAATTGTTCTTATGAAGCCTTACAAGCCTCTGTAATCCTTGGTGCTTACATAAGTGACTCCAGTATGCCAGAAAACATAAAGCAAGGGTACACTCCTTAAAAGGTGGATGACAGATTAAGAGAACCCATCACCACCACATCTTTTTAAACTGCCACTAGCACAAGGTCACTGAACAGCTCAACACACTAGGGAGAGAAGACTACATGCCAGTTCTTTACATTGGCTAACTGACGCCCATATTGGCTAGAATCGAGCTGAATGATGGAAGAGAGGGAGCAAGGCCAATTATGCTCTCTTGGACTCCTCACCACAGATGGCCGTGGCATCACCGAAGATCGTATTTGAGATTAACAGCTGTGCCACTTGTAAACACTGATTATTTTTACAAACCTTTTATATGTGTAACTCTTCACATTTACAACTTTTGTTATTTTGCTTTTGTACTACAGCAGAAAGGGCAGATTGCGTATCTACATCCATACTGGCATTTCACACTGACATTCAAAATGACCAATCACACAATGTTTTGCATGTGTGTACAATGTGTGTACAGTGACAACAAAGCCACATAAGATAAAACACCACCTAGCAAACACATGACTGCATCTCAGTTACTTGATACCTACAGTATAAGCTGTAAGCTGATTTTAGCATGCAGTTTACTACAGACATTCAGTGAACTTCTACGAGCAGAGTGCCTGAGGCTCAAACTTGCTGAAACACAACAAAACATTTTGTCCGTAAAGGGATTTTGCGTCTGTGAAATTGGAATTCATTAATCAGACAATCAACTTTAGATCAAACTAACATAAAATTAGTGGCAAAATTAACTATTTGGCACATTGTTGAGAGGCAGGAATGCACTGGTGAGTTTAGTAATAGCAAATGTACACAACAAATGTATTTTAGATCATGAAGAAAAATTGCTGAATAGATCAACAGCAATAACTATGATCTAGGCGCAGATAGTTAAATACTATGTAAAGAGAAAATATTCCATCATGAAGTCTTCACCACAAGTGCAAATGTCTGACAAGCATTAACAAGAGAAGGGCCAGGCTGCAGTTTGCGAAAAAGGTACATTAATAAAATGGTACATGCTCCAAAACACATTATGACTGATAGTCAAGGTAGTGTCATGGCTTGGATCTTCCTCACTTTTCTTTACTGTTGACATGACTGGAATGAGCAGCAGAATGAATTCTGAAGTGCACAGATTCATCTTAACTGCTTAGAATCAACCAAATTTGTCTCACTGGACAGCACCTGAACTTGCAGAAGCATAATTATCCTAAACTTACAGCTAAAGCAAATATGGAAACTTGCTGAAGCAAAATAACAAAAAAAATGAAAACGGCTGCATCAAAGGTGGAGTTGGGCATGAACAGAGAATATGCTCTTGTGAGTGCAGACTAAAATGACCATTTTGTTTAAAATTACATTCCTTTGTACCAAATACTTTTCATCTCCTTAAAAAAGGATGTAGTTAATGCAACACAGACATACATAACTTTAAACTGAAGCTGAAATGTTTTCCTTTAACCTCACTGCCATTTTTAATTTATAATTTAAATGTGCTAAAGTATAGAGCCAAAACAGCAAAAGTTGCATCACTGCCAAAGGACTGCACTGAAGATTTTTATTATTATTTTATTTAAAATTGTTCAAAAGGAGCAATTTCAATCTCTGAAAGAAGTGGCAAGATACTTTAAAGCATTATAATTTCCTAGTTATTAAAATGTCATTTAATAAATATTAATAAATTAACTTTCACAAGGTTCTGTAGGCATGACAAGCATATGTCGTGGCTCAACATTTGGTTAAACATTATTTTTTCTAAATCCAAATTATAAAAGGGCAAAGCCAAAAAGACAAAGGCCAAAAACCATACCTGAACGGCACTAGATTAAAAACTGGCCTTTCTGTGATGGATTTTTCAATTAAGCTTGTGCCTTATACCAGCTTTGTCAGCATGTAACCTTTTATATTTTTGAGACTGTAACATTTTTAGCAATTTACTGTAGGCTAACAAGTTTAGACTGTCTGATTTTTCATTGATTTTGAGATAAGGTGATTAGTTAGACATTGTAGCCCTAAAATAAATTACAATAATATGGCTACATTGTGCAGTGTGCCTCATTTTAAAAAATGTAAAATTGTCAACATGTCTTAAAATAGATATTTTATTTTGGAATGAACTCACAGCATATTACATGAGGTTTACAGATTTGCTTACTTCAACATGACAACGCCAAGCTACATTCTACACATTAAAACAGCAATGAAGCCTAACTAGAGTGTGCGGGTATTAGACTTAACCTGTTAATGTGTGGTGCTTTATGAAACACAAAACAGGACAACGAAGGCCACAACTGACTTCTAAAAGTAAAAAATTCTGATTTCAATCAACTGGTGTCTTTAGTCCCCAAATAATTACTGAGTGTTGTTAGAAGGAAAGGTGATATGACACAGGGGTACATGCTCATGTCCCAACTTTTTTGCTACATGTTGCAGATGTCAAATATGGAATAAGAGTATATTTAAGGTTAAAAACGGGTAAAACATCAAATATATTTTTGTATCTTTTCAATTTAATACTTGTTAAACATACCTTACTAATCACTGTTCTCTGCTTTTATTAGCATTTCACATACTGTCACAACTGGAACTGAACTTTGTGTATTATAGCAAAGGAGTTAACAGAGCTAGAGATACAAAGAGGTTCTGGAGCCTGTCAACACAACCAGACTCACCCTCTCCAGATCCTGTCTCAGGTGAGTAAAGAGCTTTAGACGGCGATATAGCACATCTTGCTCCTGTTGAGCCAGGTTGTCGACCTCATCTCTCTTCAGAGTCACAAGTGGACGGTTAAAGTTAGCCCTGCGACGGAGTTTCCAGAACTGGTAGAGGAAATCCACATGGGCATCTGGCAGGCCAAGGTTCTCAGTAACATCTTTGGGATCCACCAGGTGGTAAAATTCATCTTCCAGTTTCTGCAGCTTCTGCTTGCGCTGGCTGGCCTTTTCTATTTCTGTTTGGTCCCGGTCTACTTGTTCACCCTTTGATTGTCCAACATTTGTGTGTCTTGATTCAAACTTATCTACACTTCCACTGTTTGGGTGTGAGACACTGCTATGCTCCAAGCAGTAGGACTTGAAGTGCACCTCATCATTTTCTGAAAGGATGGTACGCATCTCCAGGCCATGGTCAAAGGCGCAGGTCACATGGAAGGCAACGATGCAGGAAGGCATGGAGCACTGAATAAAGCAACAAGCAATAGAGAAAAACACCAATGACCATTTTTCCTATAGAAAACTACTTATACATACAAACTCACCAAGCACTTTACTAGGAACATCTCCTTGTATTTATGTTCACTGTCCATTTTATCAGCTCCACTTACCACACAGGAGCACTTTGTAGTTCTAAAATTACTGATTCTAGTCCATCTGTTTCCCTGCATTCTTTGTTAGCCTCCTTTTACCCTGTTCTTCGATGGTCAGGACCCCCACAGGACCACCACAGAGCAGGTATTATTTAGGTGGTGGATCACCATCAGCACTTCAGTGACAATGATGTGGTGGTGGCGCATTAGTATATATGTATATATATATATACCTGTATGCATGTGCCTGTATGTTCTTGGCACAGGCTACAGGACAGGGCCCAGCGACTGGCAGGAATGTGCGACACCTTGGTGATAGGCTCCATCTTCTCAGGGCAGCCAATACTTACCTGCACCAAAGCAAGGAAAACACAACACGTATAAAAATAGCGTTGTACTCAATACTCAATTAACTCTTCATCCTAAGGCAACAACATTCAAAAGCAAACTAGATATGATAGATATGAACTAGATATGAACTTCTCTCTACATCTGGTGCAATACTACTAAAAGCGACTACTAAACAAGATTAAATCATACCAAATCAAGTGATAATAGGATGACATGTTTACCATGTGTGATTCTCATAAATGACATCACTAAACAGATAAGTAAGAAAGTAGTAAAGGCCCAAATGCCAATACAGTCATGTGAAGAAGTTAGAGACGTTTAGACTTTTTGAAACATTTGTAGATACAGATATCAAACATTCTTTTACACAGTATTGACAGATAAAGGTGATAATTTAAAAAGCGACATCCAGAATTTAACATTTTTGTAATCCTTTAAATGACTAAAATGAACAGCAATGTAACTTTCTTATGTGTAAAAAGTAAGCACACCCATGCATATGTCACTAATTCAAGTGTGTTAAACTGAATTAGGTGCACCTGATCAGGTGCTAATAATTAGCATGGTTAGAGAATATCTTGGAGGAACTTGTTTTATTTAAACCTCAGATATCTGGTCTGGTTTTCCATTTGTTATTGGAGTGTGTGGTATCATGCTTAAATCAAATGAGCTCTCTTAGGCCTGCAGAAAGAAAGTTGCAGATGCCTATGAGTCTGGAAAGGGGTTTAAGAAGATATGCAAAACACTGCAAATCAATCATTCCACTGTCTAGAACATCATAAGTGGAAAAGATTCAAAACCACTGCCAATTTGTCCAGGCCAGCCTGTCCCAGCAAATTTAACCCAAGAGCAGACTGTAAGATGCTAAAACAAGTCTTTAAGAACCTTAAAATTTCATTACATGGTCTGCAAGTAGCTTTTGCCACTGTGGTGTGCATGCATCCACCATTAGAACAAGACTGCACAACTTGACCTATATGTAAGGAGGAAGCCTTTGCTGTCTAAAAAGTACATCAGCGAAAGACTAAAATTTGCTACTGAATATCTAGACAAGGACCTGGACTTCTGGAACAGTGTGAGTCAAAGATCGAGTTGTTTGGCCACAGTACCAGAAGTCATGTTTGATGAAAACCAAAAACAGAAGAGCCCGATACCAACTGCAAAGCATGGTGGTGGAAATGTTATGGTCTGGGGCTGCCTTGCTGCCTCAAGGTCAGCCAACTCACAATCATAGAAACAACTCTGAAATCTCTTCCATGCCAGAGTAAATCTACCAAGAAATGGCTCAAAAAGAAGAAATGGAGGGTTATGGAATGGCCTAGTCAAAGCCCATATCTGAATCCCACTGAAATGCTGTGAGGGGAATTAAATAGCCTGTATATGCAAAAAACTCTGCATAGTTGAAAGAATTCTGCATGGAGGAATTGGCAAAAATTTCTCCCAGTGGGTGTCTGAAACTGGTAGACTTTTATACAAAACACATTCATTAAGTTGTTTCTGACATAAGGGGTAATACCAGTTACTGAAGCCAGGGTTGTACTTACTATTTCAACTGACAAAAATAATATTTCGGTTAATGGTTTTTAGGTAACTGATTGCAAAGGCAAATGTTTTTATTCTATTACTGAAAATTTATCTATACATACTGTTCAACTGAAGATCAAATACTGATATTCATATACACTATATTGCCAAAAGTATTCACTCACCCATCCAAATCATTGAATTCAGGTGTTCCAATCACTTCCGTGGCCACAGGTGTATAAAACCAAGCACCTAGGCATGCAGACTGCTTCTACAAACATTTGTGAAAGAATGGGTCGCTCTCAGAAGCTCAGTGAATTCCAGCATGGTACTGTGATACGATGCCACCTGTGCAACAAGTCCAGTCGTGAAATTTCCTTGCTACTAAATATTCCACAGTCAACTGTCAGTGGTATTACAACAAAGTGGAAGCGACTGGGAACGACAGCAACTCAGCCATGAAGTGGTAGGCCACGTAAAATGACAGAGCGGGGTCAGTGGATGCTGAGGCACATACTGCGCAGAGGTCACCAACTTTCTGCAGAGTCAATCGCTACAGACCTCCGAACTTCATGTGGCCTTCAGATTAGCTCAGGAACAGTGCGTAGAGAGCTCCATGGAATGGGTTTCCATGGCTGAGCAGCTGCATCCAAGCCTTACATCACCAAGCACAATGCAAAGCGTCAAATGCAGTGGTGTAAAGCACGCTGCCACTGGACTCTTGAACAGTGGAGACGTGTTCTCTGGAGTGATGAGCACCGAATGCAGTGGTGTAAAGCGCCGCCACTGGACTCTAGAGCAGTGGAGACGTGTTCTCTGGAGTGACGAATCACATTCTCCGTCTGGCAATCCGATGGACGAGTCTGGGTTTGGCGGTTGCCAGGAGAACAGTACTTGTCTGACTGCATTGTGCGAAGTGTAAAGTTTGATGGAGGGGGCATTATGGTGTGGGGTTGTTTTTCAGGACTTGGGCTCGGCCCCTTAGTTCCAGTGAAAGGAACTCTTAATGTTTCAGCAGACCAAGAGATTTTGGACAATTTCATGCTCCCAACTTTGTGGGAACAGTTTGGGGATGGCCCTTTCCTGCTCCAACGTGACTGGCACCAGTGCACAAAGCAAGGTCCATAAAGACATGGATGAGTGAGTTTGGTGTGGAAGAACTTGACTGGCCTGCACCTCAGTCCTGACCTCAACCTGAACATAAAGACATGGATGAGCGAGTTTGGTGTGGAAGAACTTGACTGGCCTGCACAGAGTCCTGACCTCAACCCGACCAAAGACGTGGATGAGCGAGTTTGGTGTGGAAGAACTTGACTGGCCTGCACAGAGTCCTGACCTCAACCCGATAGAACCCCTTTGGGATGAATTAGAGCGGAGACTGTGAGCCAGGCCTTCTCGTCCAACATCAGTGTCTGACCTCACAAATGCGCTTTTGAAAGAATGGTCAAAAATTTACACACC
>JAILXH010089503.1:6588-17133 GCA_023558415.1 Piaractus mesopotamicus | reverse complement strand
AAAATAAATTAAACATTACAAACCACTGGTCTACTTATAATTTTTGTGTGAGGAAAAGATTGAGATTTTTCCCAAATTCAATACTTTTTCTTGTATTTCATTTATTTCCCCTGAAGTCTACTTCTAACAATTGAGTGGTTAGTATTAAACAAGCTGTTTTTCTTACTGTGCCTTTAAGACTGATGTATGTAAATCACCTCCTGGTTGGCTGTCATGTATTGTGCCTCTTTTGAAACGCAGGCTGGGCTACAACAGTCCTTATAACTTCATTGTGAATGGGCGGAGCTAAACTGCTGCTGGCTAAATAGATGTAAATGTGTTGGCTTTTATGACATCACAAAAACAATGAATTCAGATGGACTGTGGGGTGGACAGTACATTTTGAAACCTTATCAATATTCCCGCACTAAATTAAAATCTTTTATTTAAAAAAGGCAAACAAATTTCACTTTACCATGATATGGGCCCATTAACACTTATTAGTATAGCAATATGGTCAACCCGCTACCAAAATGACCAGTCAACCTTCATGTGCCTTTTTTATAGATTTTTATAGGTAATGTTGATCATAGTAAAAGTGAAAAATCTGGGGAAAAGTACTATTTTGCCTTATAACACACTGGATGTACTCCTTTGCCATGAATGATGGATTAAAAAATGCATTTTAAGCCAAAACCTCTCAAAAGTATCGTAAAACAATGTTTGAGGCGTCAGGCAACATATTCTTTACGATTTCTTGTAATAACTTACTGTGAAGCAGCTTTCAGAGGCATTAAACTTCAGACGTCTGGTTCCTATCACCACCACTGTGAACAGTTCTGACCTGGTGAGAATTTCACATCAAAACACTCTGAACTTTGTAATTACTCAGAAATTTTGTAAAATAAGTGGAACCCACTTTAAAAAGTTCCTCTTTAGAAGTAAAAAAAAAAAAAAAGCTGGGCTTCATCACTGACACAATATGCTAATCTATTCCCCTCAAATCACTACAAGTCACTATCCATTAGCCTGTGATGTACCTCAGTTTTAGTCACCCTGCTAGCAGCCCCATTAGCATCCTCTCAGGATCATCACATCCAGCAACGAATTAGAAACTGCAGATTTTATTGCCTTCGTTTTACGTTTAAAATGAAATGCAGAATTTTTGTCAGAATTGAATACAATTCACCTTGAAATGCACAGCGTGCAGAACTTTAAACAGATTTCATCACTGAAATGCAGTCTAACAGTGAAAACTGTGAAACACAATGCACATGACATTGTTTTTCCATAGTGACGTGCCAAAATGAAAAGCAAAACCTCTGCTACACATTGCTTGACTTCTTTTTTGTACTTCAAACGTATTTGCCTCATTAAACTGGAACCAAAAGAGATATTAAAGAGATTGCATTTAAACAGTAACATGTAGAAAATGTGCCAAAATGAAAAGTAAAAGATCCAAATGGTTGGGATATAATCAAATACAAGTATAGCTAATTGTATTCGGTTTTGTAAAGTCAGTAATCAGAATAAAGTTACTTTTTACATTTTTAGCAAAATACTTTTAGAATACAAATACAAATACAAAAAAATTCAATACAAATACAAATAAAAGAAATTCAATATTCAAAAGAAACACCATGCTTGTTTATAACTATTTTAGAATCAGTGCACAACATGTAGCAAAGATGTTTCTTAGACAAATTCTAAAGAGGAATTCAATTAATTGCTTCTTAACAAACACTGAAGTTCCTGCTAAAGCCTGAGTAGACTGATAAATCAATGTGACGATCAGTTATTAATCTCAGAGTTACTGAGCTCTGCTAAAGCCTGAGTAGACTGATAAATCAATGTGATGATCAATTAATTTCAGTGTTACTAAGCTCTGATAAAGCCTGAGTAGACTGATAAATCAATGTGACGATCAGTTATTAATCTCAGTGTTGCTGAGCTCTCATAAAGTCTGAGTAGACTGATAAATCAATGTGATCAGTTATTAATCTCAGTGTTACTGAGCTCTGCTAAAGCCTGAGTTGACTGATAAATCAATGTGATGATCAGTTATTAATCTCAGCATTACTGAGCTCTGCTAAAGCCTGAGTAGACTGACAAATCAATGTGATAATCAGTTATTAATCTCAGTGTTATTGAGGTCTTTTGAGGGATGATCGAACTAATAATCTCAGTAGTGGACATATGTTTGTGAGTGGCAAGTTCAGTGTCAGTGTTGCACTGGACTGGGCGATTGTGAAAGCAGCAGTGGACAAAAGCAGGTAGTAAGAGAGGGGAAAAAGTGACTTTTTAAAAAAAAATTGTAAGGAATTTTTCATGAAATGTATTAACAGAATAATTATGTGAAGAAAACTGCCAACCAGTAGCAGGGAAAACAGTGTGAATTAAGCCAAAAAAAAGTTTTTGCCCACGTTCCTTATCAAGACGGATGTAAATGTATTCCACATGTATAATTAAAGTGTATAATACGTTACTTTTTTATATTGCAGTGGAATACATTACTGAATACATTTAAGACAATGTATTCAGTATTCAGCCATCACTACTTTTTCAAAGTATTTTGCCCAACACTATGCATTGCATTTCTCGCTTTTCCACTGTAGTCAATTTGGCATGAATTCTTCTCCATAATATCTGGGGTTAAAACCACCATCGACTTTTTTGTTATATTACAATTTTACACGAGTTAAACAGTTTGTGAAACCTGCAGAGTTAGCAATTCAGTCTGGTTAAGCTTGTAGCAAATACCAGAAGTCCTGAAGTTGTGGTTAATTGTTTTGACACACAAATACAAAAGTTAAACAGCTCTTCAAACTTGGGGTTTGTAGCGGCCACTTCACCGACAAAGACTACTCAAGACCAGTGAAAAATTGCAAAGCCAATTTCTTTAAATGCCGGCTGCTAAAGAAAACTGCTGTTCCCTCGGTTGTATTTTCCACCACAGAAACCAGAATCAAGGTAAGAAACGTTTGTGAGTGAAATGAATTAATCGTCATTAGTCACCGCGCATATGTCAGTGTTAGCCTTCAGCTTAGAGACTGTCTAAAGTAGGCCACGAAATAAAATAACTAGCTACCTCGCTACCCTACCCCTGGTAAGCAGAGTAGCATTTAGCTTGTTGTTTTCGCCACCAGTTTCCATTCGCCCTGGGTTGTTCTGCTTTGGCGTCGGTGGGTTCAGTGTCCTTGTTTTGGCTCCCTCTTCTTCCAGCCGCTGCTACTCATTTGTGTATTCTGGTTTACATCGATTTGGCTCTGGACTGGAAACAGACCTCCTCAAAGCCGCCCACATACTATGGCATTTTACAAAATAGGTAAGAAAACTGTCAAAATAAACTGTAAACAAAAGCCGCTGCTGGTGTTAAACGGCTGTAGCTACAGGCTAGTAACAACAAAAGCATGTTAGCGTGTGCGCGTTTATATCAGGTCAGAATGTGGTTTTGAGAGGAAACAAAGTACTCCTGGAATAGTTTAAACTAAAAATACATTTTATAACAAAACTATTACAAAACAATGTCTCAAGTATCAAGCAATGCATTCACAACCATTTTGTGTAATAACTCGGCAGGGTGGAGCTTTTAGAGCCACTAAATGGTTCGGATGTCTGGTTCCTAGTACTACAATGGTGAACAATTCTGACTCTGTAGGTTTCTCCAGAAAGGTGCATTTCACACCGAACCACTCTGAATGATTTTGTGTGAACTGAATGATTAAATTGAATGACTGAATGATTAAGTGATTTTGCAAACTCGGTGGAGTCCCCCTTTAAGTAGTTCGCCTCATTGAAGGGTTTCAGCCCAGACGCGCTCCTTTCTCTGCTCTCTCCACCTACCTTGCCTTTGTAGACGCTGTCTAAAGAGGAAGTCCCGCCCTGACAGCGGTTTGGACGGAGCTCTTGAATTATTCGGCCACACGAAGCGTTTCATTTCTTCTAATATCAGCGGTTCATCTCCGCCTGTGTGTCTCACTGACCCGCCGACTTATCAGTTCAGTGTAAATGAGCGAGCCAGAACTTGCAGAACTAAAAGGGGGCCTATTAGCTATTAGAGCGTCTGTCTTCTTTACAGAGATTGATTCATTTTACAGAACCAGATTTGATTCAGAGTCGGCCCACGTGTCACCTCTCCCCGGTTCTGGCCGGTGACGTCACGGGGCGTGGCTAGAGCTTTTTCCCAAAAAGCCATTCTGAAAAGGTTTTATTAGGGTTGCACAGCGCTGAGAAAAGACTAATAATAAAGCATTACTGTATTAAAATGACATAAAAAGATATGAAAAGTGGTGAGTTGGTTTTTCTCTGTACATACTAAGTCTGCCCATCATTTCTACATTACCAAAATATTATATCAATACAGTTCCAGCCAAAAGCAAACTGAAATATTTTTGTCATTCATCATGATGTATTTGAAGTACATTAAGGCCCAATCCCATTACTCATTTTTACCCCTACCCCTTGTTTTTGAGTGTCACCTTGCCCCTTGTTACTGAGTTACGAGAGGTAGTGGTTGAAATGGTCCTCTACAAAATGGGACCCTCAAATAAAGAACATTACTTTATTAACAGGCTACTAGTGCCGCTCTGCAGGCGACCCTGCCAGTCTGCAGTGAGAGCAGAGGAGGGTAAAGTTCAGCAACCTCACTGCTGGGCGTTAGTTAAATTTAGGGCATCATATCAAGCCTTCAAAGGGGGGGGCGACATTTATTTATTTTCACCCACCCCTAATTTTTCTTGGTGTGAAGCTGAAGTCAGCTATTCGCCAGCTTCTTGTTCTAATTTCCTGTTCCACCTTAAATTTAGCTAGATAGCTGCCGAGACATCAGCAGTATGCTGATGTTTCGGTAGCTATCTAGCTAAATTTCCTGTTCCACCTTAAATGGTGCAGCAGAAACCACCACCTCAGGCATCAGAATGTAACTGTTGCACTACTTAAAGTGGAACAGGAAACTTAGTTAGCTAGCTACCGAGACATCAGCATACTGCTAGCGATTTTTTTATGCTTGTTATGAAGAAAAGAGCCACAATACATTGAAACAACATTAAACTAAGATAATACAGTGGTTAGTGTAAATTATAATAGAGAAAATACTCACATTTGTGGGTTTCTCTGGTCGCTCGTGCAACCATCTTGCCGTTTTTTCTTTTTTCTCATAACACTGTGTTCGGAGTGTGTCTCTGAAAAACCTCCGTTTGGAGGGCCATGTAGCCCTAACACTTCGCCCTACCCCTCCATCTCAACAAAAAACAGGACACCCTACCCCTAGACATGAACACACAAAACGGAGGGGTGAGGGCTAAGTGGTAGGGACAAGGGGTGAAATGGGACATTTCATCTAGACAAGCTATAGAAGTTATTCATTTAGAGTGCATTCACTACAGGTTACAAATGAGTCCAATTATCAGAAAGCCAGTCAGACAGCACTGCATAAAGTAACTTACAAGACATACATGTATTCAACTGTAAAAATTGATTAATAAGCATGATAAAACGATTATAGCTGACTCATTTTTGATAGTTAACTCCACTTACCATCGCCTACTTTATAATGTAATCAGCACAGCTGAGGAGACCCAGTGCACATTTACTCAAAAGTTGCTGAGCAAAGTAGCCTATCACACCAAGATATGATAACTGTTATATGCAGCATCATAACTGATCTGTAACTACCTCAATGGTACATTTTCACCATAAAGCGTAATTGTTGTTTTTGATGATGGTGGATTGTTTCACTTTCCATAATTGGAGTGGCCAGAATGGTGGCCATGCTTCATACTGGGGTGGCACTGGCCACCCCCTGGCTACGACTCTGACCAGAGACACCCGTTTTAAAAGTCTTGCGTATTTTCAGGTGGTTTTTTTTTTCTATCACAGCCTGATATGTGAATCTAGGCAGAATCACCACCATACAGTCCCATCATAAATTTAGTGTTACAGTCAGTACAGCGCTCAGACTGGCACTCTATTTTAGCTACTGGAATAATGGATGTTAGTGGCCATGCCCCTTAAAGGGGAATTCCACCAATTTTTCACAATTTCTGCACAATTCAGAAGTGGTTTATTGTAGAGAAACCAGGGCTTGCAATGTCTACAACTCAATGGCCATTTCATTTACTATCCCAAATGACCAGCAACCCTACATAGCTCTTCTGATCATTTTATATTATGTTTACGATAGTAAAATAGTAAAATATCATCATATAGAAAAATAATAAAATATCATCATATAAGTCATGCAGAAATTTTGAAAAACGATTGGACATCTTTAACAACCATCTTTGAGTGCAGTTGAATACACTTTATTATTTTTATAGTTTTAGAATACTTTTTAAATTTACAAATAAATAACTTTTGAACATAAAATGTATTTGCTGTTGGCTTATTAATATTTTGTAATTTTTATACATAAAAAAACACCTGACTGTCTGAATCAAACCTGAAACTTTCCATATAAACATTAAATAAACACATTAAATATATCGCAATTTATTAAATATTGCAGCATTTTCCTTTTGAACATAAGCTCAACTATATGGTAAAGAATGTGTATTTATCAAATAGTTGAAAGTGCATGAAAATGGCCAAAAAAAGAACATTGGTTCTATATAGAACCATAAAAACTTATTTGCATGGTGAAATCATCCTTCAGATTGATGGGTTGTGTATGATTATATATAGAACCTTTTTTAAAATCGTTCTAGAACCAAAAAAGGGTTTTGCTACTGTTAGGATATCGAGCTTATAATAACACAAGAACTCTTTTTGGTGCTATACAGAACAAGGTCCAAAAAGATGGTCCTTCAAGGGTTCTTTAGTAAAGAAAATGGTTCTATATAGAAATATAAACACTCAAAGAACGCTTTGCATGATTACAGGGTTCTTTGCCTGGTGAAATGGTTCTTCAGATTGATGGAGAATGTGCTGAAGATGGTGTTATATTTTCAAAAAGGTCCTATATAGAACCATAAACATATTCTCCGTCTTCTTTACTAAAGAACCCTTGAAGAACCGTCTTTTTTAAGAGTGGGAATGGCCCGTACTCACAAAGCCTCTCAGATTGGGAGTGCTGATCCAGGATCTGCCCCTCTCTGGGAAGGCGTGGTAAATTAGAGAGGAATCTGATCTCAGGTCAGCGCTCCTCCTCCGAGACGCGTCGCGAACGCGGGCCAATGATCGGCCTTCTAGCACCGTTGGCCCCGCCCCATTTCGCGCTCTTCCGCCCGCTCCTTGCTTTTGGGGTTTGGTTGAGGCGGCGCTTTATAGCAACCGTTGCCCCGTGATTCAGCGCCATAGTCACCGTAGTCCTGGCGACTGTAACCCACCAACAACAACAACAACCTCGCGCTCCATCCTCACCGCCTCTGCCATCCTCATCCTCATCCACACATAATACCGCTCAGTCCAGGTGAATATTACAGCTGCTTGTTCTTCATTCTTTATTAAACCCTAACTTACCTGTCGAGGGTTTTTTTGTTGCCGCTAAAGCTGCTGCTTCGCACTTTTTCTCCCTGCTGCTGCACAGAAAACGCACCGTTTGAGTCCTTTATTGTGAGCTGTGTCCATCTGAAAGCTAGCCAGCTGTGCTAGTCCGCTAAGTCCGCTAGCCATCTGGAAGTTATTTCATTGTAAATTAGCTTAACGTTAGCTCGGCGCTCCGTATAACGTTAATATTTATATTTACAGCTCTCTCCCTTTCTCGCTTCGGATATTTCACCCCTTCGAGTGCTACCTTTTAAAGGCTATTTTCGCTTTGCCGCACGAAGCTTCTTATTCGCCAGCTTCTTGTTCGAATTTCCCGTTCCACCTTAAATGGTGCAGCAGTTTCATTCTGACTCCTCAGCCGCCAGAATGTAACTGCTGCACCATTTAAGGTGGTACGGGAAAATTCGAATAAGAAGCTGGCGAATGGAAAGCCGACTTCAGCCTCGTCGCTGCCGCCGTATCAATGTTGCCTCGCACGAACTGCCATTTTGATAACTCACCAGAAACTGGAGAAATGTTCTAATTATCTGATCTTATCTAACGTTTACCGTTGCCTTCGTTTTCGTGGCTTAGGTTAGTTCTTTGCCAGCGTCCTTTTCTCCTGAGCCGCGAAGCAGGTGTTTCGCTTCGGCTAGCCGACAGACAGAGGTGGCCGGCTCGGAGGCTGCTAACTGCTATCTAACCCGTGTTAGTCGCCTCAGCTCCGTTTCTAGCTCGTTAAACTAGTCCGCCCGTGCCGTCAGTTTGTGTTTTTCTATTGTGTTTGGTTTCTTCCAGAAAAAGAAATGTGTAACTAGCGCTAGCTAACTTGGACGAGCTAACATTCCTAACGCTGGCTACCAGTAGTCCTGGTTACAGCTACGCTAATATTAATTGTAGTAGTAAGGCAGGGTCTTGCTGCAACGTCTGTTAATTACATTTATGAGTGTTTTAAGGGTTAGGGAAATTCAAAGGGTGTTGAAATATGCCTGAAATGTTTTCATTATTAGCCGTTTTAAATGCTAACTAGCTGCCTTTGCTGCCCATCCATTGTTACAGCTAGCAGTGGGAAAGCGCAGCTAATGTTGGTTGGATAGCCGGCCAGCTAACGTTAACGTTAGTTGCTAGAGTTGCACACTTGGCTAGCCCTCTTTGTTATCGCCTTGAATGTTTGTACAGTTGTACCTGTGGAATAAGCTTTGTTGTTATACAGCAGTCCTTCTAAACTAATTCAAAAAACTGGTGTGGCCAGGTCCGAATAGCCAGCCTTATGACCATCATCTTATATTAGTTACACAGGTTACCTTTTAAAGGGGAATTCCACCAATTTTTCACAATTTCTGAATACATTTTCAGTCCGTGAGATGTAAACAGTCATTCAGAGTGTTTTTTTTTATTGTGAAATGGCTCGTTTATAGACACTCACAACGCAACGATGATGCTGATAGGAACCAGGGGGTCACAATGTCTACAACACAAATACAATCATTTTATTTACTATCCAAAACCACCAGTGAACCTACACCTGCCTTCTGAGTTTTTATATGTAACATTGAAAAATCGTAAATCTGAAAAAAGAAGTTTTCTTGGGAGACTGTTTTGCCTTATAATTCCCTGCATGTACCCATCTGCTTAAAATGAATGTACTAAATACATTTTAAACCAAAACTATCATAAAACTATGTCTCATACGTCATGCACTTAATGTAGTATTGTTCTGTGAGGATTAAACACTTCAGTCCTCTGGTTCCTTCCACCATCACTGTGAACAATTCTGACTCTGCAAGTTTCTTTAGAACAGAGCATTTGACAAAAAACCACTGGGAGTGACTTTATTTACATCTTGTCCATTTACTTAAGTAGAATTTTTTTGAAAAATCGGTGGAGTTCCCCTTTGAACCATGAAGTCTCATTTATTTATATTATCTGTTTCTGATTCATTACATCAACACAAAGTAGAATGAATGTGAATATGTCATTGGCCCGGTGTGACTATGTTGCTGGTTAAATTATTTTGTAAGCGTTTTTATTTTTAGTAAGCTCACTTAAAATTTTGCATAGAAAAGACTCAAGTGAAATCAGTGAGGCTTAGTGGCTCCCTACTCCTCATACAGTGTACACTGTGTGAGAAAATATTAGCTCCTTGGCTCTTTGACTAATGTAGTGCACTGCGTAGGAAGTAGTAGTTTAGTTTGAGATTCAGCCACGAAAGTGTTGCTGTTAGGCCTATGTACACTTCAGTTGTATCAGTTGCTTGAAGAAACACAAAATATGAAATGTTGGCTATTAGGCTGGCACCCTGGACCTGTCAGGTCACAGTTTGTCCACTTATCAGCTGCCCCATAGAACCGAGAGCTGTTTTTTTTGTTTTGTTTTTTTTTTTTTTTGGTAATACCTGATTTTCTGATGCAATATGTAGGTTCCCAATTTTGACCCCAGAGAATAAATGAGGAGCTCACACTCAGCTGCTTGTGTTCAGTCTGAGGACAACATTTTCTGTGGAGTAACATAACAAGACACAGCCACCTTTGTAATATCAGCTCTGTGACTTTGGCGTATTGCCTGTTTCGTAGTGGGACAGCTATAGGCGCCCGGGTCGTCCCTAAAATTGCAACCGAACGGCACAATTTCTGCGTCTCAGCGCGTAAGCGTACGACATTGACGGACACGATGTTACCAGTCCACATAGTTAGTCGTCTCCCCTTTACAACTTTGTAAACAAAATGCTGACCGTTTCTCAGAATTGCATCAGAATCCTCTGTGAGACGTGCCGCTGCCTCAGTCCCCCTGTTGTCTTCATTAGGCAGAGAAACAGCTGTGCACCATGAGCAGGTTGTGAGGACTCGACAGGTGCTCAGTAGGCTTACCTGGAGGCGGTGAACTGGGAAACTAATCATTCAGGCCTGCGTTTCATGTCTTGAGTATTCTGCTGGATATTCAAGGATGATGCTGGATAGTAATGTCCACCTTTGGGGGTGCTTTGCATTATTGTTCAGGTTTGATAAGCTTTCCAGAGAAATTGTTGGGGGGAAAAAGAATTCCAGCACCAGTTGTGGTATCACTGGTGGTGATTTAACATCAGTTATAGAAAAGTGTTCAGAA